>JARDXD010000153.1:0-21880 GCA_029218145.1 Aphanocladium album
TTGCAAAAAAAAAAAAAAAAAAAAAAAAAAAAATACTGGAACAAGTGAGAGTATTTCTAGAATCAGAAAGGATAAATTAATGGCGATTATGTATTCGATACAGATGTCGCTAATGGTATTGTCGACTATGCTCCTCGTTTTGGTGGCGGGGCCGATCTGACAAGGGCGCGCTATTGTCGTTTTAAGTTCACGGACTTCCATCACCCAAACTCCGCCAGCGTGTAGTCTGATCCATCACTCAGCCTCCGTACCTTGACTTCTATTCAGTCTAGTACACAGAAAAGAAACCCGATTCGATATATCACTCTTATTATTAAGACACAAGAAACCTTAACGACTGGAAAGTCAACAGAATATGAGTAGCTCATCAACCCAGCACTCCGCGCTGGAGCCGACCTTGAGCGCCAGCGAGTGGATCGCCCAGAACGATACACTCACCTCACGAAACGGACACCATATCGCTTACCGAAGACGAGGCCGCGGCCCAACTGTGCTTTTGCTTCATGGATTTCCAACATGGTCCTACGACTGGGTTGGCGTGGCCAAGGACCTCGAAACTGACCACGATGTCGTGACGCTTGACTTCCTCGGCTATGGGGCATCAGACAAGCTGAACCCCTACAGTTACTCTGTGGACGAGTCTGCTGATACAATTGAAGATTTGTTTGCTCTGCTGAAGATCACATCAACTCATCTGGTCGCACACGACTATGGTGGCATCGTTGCTCAAGAGCTTCTTGACCGAGTTCGCTCCAAGCAGCTCCCATTTAGCATCGAGACAGTGGCTATAACCAACTGCTCTATTGTTGCTAGTGCATACCGACCGACCTTTCTGCAACGTCTCCTTGCTGTGCCATACATCGGTCCAGTTGTAGCCAGCAGCGTGACTGCAGGCATGCTACGCAAGGGTCTTGAAGGAGTATGGGGTAAATCAGCCCCGATCACTGACGAGCAATTCGAGAACCTTTATCATGGGATATCTTTAAAGAATGGCCTTGCGAACTCACACTTGCTCATTGGATACAATGCTGAACGAGCGATTCATTCCGAGCGCTGGGAGGCGGCGCTTGCAGCGTGGAAGGGGCCCGTGTATCTCATCTGGGGTATAGATGACCCTGTTTCAGGGCAGCGCGTTCTAGACCTTGCTACTGAAAAATATTCCCAAGTTTCTGTGACGCGCCTCGAAGGCGTCGGCCACTTCGCACCAGATGAAGCACCATTGGCTGTGGCAAAGGCAATCCGAACCGCAGTGTCAGCAGTCAGTCGCTGAGTATGGGTTGACTGAAAGAAACATGTATTCCGAACAAAGACAAACTTGAACAATGGCAACCATGAGCGTAAGCCCACCATGGTCTCACCGAGTGGCATTTTACATGATAGATCTTCGCATTTTCGTGCGCGCCCTGCCTGCGTGGTCTGTGTAGCTCTAGAGAAGCTAGGACTTAGATGAGCGATGCTTGTCTCCAGCATAAATAGAACCCTTTCTGCAAATAGATACATAATGAAGAACCTTCGTAGGGCCAATTTTTTCTTCACTCCCATCTCTTCGAACTTGAAGGATATTTAAGGAAGGAGTCTGCGATCGGCAACACTTCGGCGACATGTCCTACAACCGAACGTTTCTAGTCGAACATGCGTGAGCATATTGATGTGCACTTGTTTCTTGACACTGGGTAGGAAGAGGCAGATGAGCAGGCTCGTAGTGATTCTGACAATATGATGCGAACAATGCAGAGCCCCTCAACTGTATGGCTCTCATCCACTTCTCTGGCCTCCGCAAAACTAGCCAAATTAATGTTGCAGGGTATAATTGTGTGGAGCAGCTAGAGGCATTGTTAATCTCCTTTCTTCTTCGCCATCGGCGTAGCGTATGGTAAAATTTGAATGACTCCAGATATCTATAGTGCACGTTGATTTTATGGTTATAGTATTAACCCTAAGAATGTAGTATTAACAAGAGTACACGTGTAGAGTGATAACAAGAAGGATACAGTTTGGCCACCTCCTTGACCGTGGATTTCTCATATGTCTTCTCATGGTTTTTCTATCCCAGAAAAAACATTTGCACACTTGACCTTTGGCGCAGCATTCGACTACTGTTTCAAATATTGCTAATTTTTGCAGAGCAGCGCAGTTCAGCATTTCAAAGAATCTTTTCAAATCTTCACACGAGTTTTTAGCGAGGGCATGCGTTTGCGGCAAGCCACCCGAAGGCAAGCGTCAACCGTCGGTATTTCTGGCCACGGCAATCATGTGTGGCTTGAATAACCGAGGGAAGGAGCATACTAAAGCGTCATTAACTCTAATCCGCACGTCTATTTCCGCATGCCGTTTTTGGCTTGGCTATTGATAAAGACCCTCGCTTGATTCGTGGTTCGCCGACGATGTGATGCTACTAGTCAGTGCTCCCCGCAACTTGGCGTTCGCGCTGTCACAAAAATGGAAGGTGAGATAGCCTCGAGAGGCGACTGACCACAAAATCGACAGCGCATTCTAGTTTCGCTTCCAGCAAAAAAATCTTGGCGTTTGTCTATGAAAACGACATTGACCCAGCCCAACCACGAGCCCATTATTTGCTGTTAACTGTGTTAGCATTGTTGCAAGCCCCAGACTGTGCTTGGGACCCATGGTGGCGGAGCAGCGTTTCCCCCCAGCACTTTAGAAGATGATCTACCATTAAAACGCAGAAAACGGAAGAAAAAGGAAGGAGACGACAATTTGGCGAACTTTGGCAAAGTAATGATTTGGAAAGCCACTAATTGCCCCGTGAGCTCCCCATTGTTAGTGGCAAGGCAAGGCTACCAAAGTCACATCGCGTAATGAACCCCACGACGGGTCTTGTAGAACTTTTGTACGGAGTAGCTTCTAGTCTTATCATGACTTGATTTTCCTAGGCACTTGCCCGAATAGTTTAAGCATGAAATGCATAGCCACGTACTGGACTGACATTAAATTTGTATCCATCGTATATCTCGGGGCTGGATGGGGGAGGCACCAGCAGCGGCTATATAAGGCGTCGACAGCCAGCTTATAATATAAAAGGGGCTGACAACACCTCATCTTTTTCCCCCCAACTCACACTGGTCTCAACACACTTGAATAATTCTTTTTGCAAAATGAAAGCACCTGTAGCTACCCTGGTTCTCGCCGGCCTGGCCGCTGGCTTGGTCACACCCAATAACAAAGCCGCACTGTTGGCGCAGGAGCTCAGTGCTCAGAGCGCCCCCAATGCTGTTTCCATGGCTGAAATGAGAACCATGAAGACGCAACAGAGACAAGAAGATCGAGCAGCGGGAGCATACGACGCTGACCGTTATACCGCGCAAGCTGCCACCAAGTGCTCCAATGGCAAGGCTGGGGAGTACCTCTGCCGCAATGTGGACCTTAAAGGTTTCCTTCGCCACCAAGACACTGGAAGTGGTGACCGAGAGGGAAATGACTTATGGGGTAAGTATAAATCTAGTAAAATGTGTGACACAACGCTGACATAGCTCAGCTTGGACTTCTTCCAGCGGACGGGAGTTTGGTATCGTCGGCCAGACTGACGGAACTGCCTTTGTTGAGGTACTGAAGGACGGCAGCTTGCAATATCTGGGACGTCTTCCCACGCAAACTGTTAACTCGGACTGGCGTGACATGAAGGTCGTCGGCGATCATGTCTATATCGGTGCCGAATCGGATGACCATGGACTGCAGGTTTTCGACCTCAACAAGCTTCTGGACCTTGACCCTCAAGATCCGAAGACTTTCGACATTGAGAGCGATCTCACCGCACACTACAGAGGATTTGGTAGCAGCCACAACATCGTTTCTCACGAAGCTACCAACTCAATTTTCGCTGTCGGTACCCAGCGGAGCGATGGGTGCAACGCTGGTCTTTGGATGCTGGACGTTTCGGATCCGAGCAACCCGAAAAAGACGGGCTGCGTCAGTAACGACGGTTACGTTCACGACGCACAGTGTGTTATTTACACCGGCCCTCACAAGCAGTACAGAAACCGTGAGATTTGCTTCAACTATAACGAGGATACCTTGACTATTGTCGATATTACGAATCGCAGCAGTCCTCAGCAACTTTCTCGCACTGCCTATAAAGGCGCCACATACACTCATCAAGGCTGGATTGCGGACAAGGACATGAAATACTTGCTACTTGATGACGAGCTGGACGAGATGAGAAAGACTGGACCCGCTTCTGACCAGAAGACAACCACCTATGTTGTCGACATCACGGATCTGTCAAAGCCCAAGTTCACCGGCATTTACAAGAGCCCCGTCAAGTCCATTGACCACAATCAGTACATTGTGAATGGAATTTCGTACCAAGCCAACTACGGATCTGGCCTGCGCATTGTCGACGTTTCGTCCATCGCGCAGGATCCTACTGGCTCTCAGTTCAAGGAGCTTGGCTTTTTTGATGTTTACCCTGAAGATGATTCAGCTGGTGGCCAAGCGACTTTCCACGGGGCCTGGTCTGTTTACCCGTGGCTTAAGAGTGGCTACATTTTGGTCAACAGTATTGAGCGTGGCGTATACTCGCTCAAGTACACGGCATGAGACCAATGATACATCACAATGGTGCAGATGATATGACACGGCAGCGCAGCATGATTTAGCGCATACGTTTGAACGCAATATTTACTAGTCATCATTGAATTTAACAAAATAAATTTTACGGCGCGCATAGCAAATTAATGCATTGGAATACGGGCACGTACACAGCTGACGAGTCACTCGGGCTCTGTACCGAAGCTACGCTACTTCCTGATTTGGGCAAAGTAGCATGGCACGAATGCAAGTGGGTAGCCATCGTCACCTTGCGCAAAGGGCCAGACCCGTGGAATCGAGCTAGCCACGCGACACTATGATGCATCCTCATAGCTGTTCGTGTCATGAGCCGACGGAGGCCCGGAGTAATCCCAAATTTGGCGACTACGCCGTTGTGCCAAGTCGACGCCATGGCGATCTGCAGGCTAGCGGGCCCGTCGGGCCCTACGTAGCTGCCAAATCAGGCCGCGATTAATAACTTGGAGCTGTAAGGCGCAAGAATTAACCCATGAGGATACGAGTTCTACGTAGTAGAAGAAGTAGAATGCTCAACGTAAATCCCGCATGACCTGTCCGGGCTGCGCTCTGAATGCACTGCCCAGAATGTGGAGGAGTGGCGCGGTAGGTGCCAAGACTAAACCGCCGTGGTGGATGGCAGTGTGTCGTCGCGATAAAAGACGGCAAAACACAAGTAGAAGATCATTCAAGCAACATTATGAATGATTAATATATATCCCAGAGACTTAATTTGCCATCTTTAGCCCCGGCGACGAGCCAATGGGTATGCTTCGCATGATGCAGTCTCCTCTCCTTAACAGTCATGCCGTGCGTCCCCAAGGCTCCTCCTGGTTTCGAGATGAGCGCCTCGGATATATTCCTGTGGGCTGCTTGTAGACTTTGCATAGAGTTTTCCATATTTTCCGATGCCGAGGTTTCCTGTAGCTCTGTCCTTATGCCTGCGAAAGCTGCAGCGTAGACGCCTACTTGATGCCACTTCAAAACAGCAAGCTCATTGAGAGACTTTGTCGCGTAGACGCGAATTTTTGAGTCCCAACCTGCGGTCGCAAACACACGGCCGTCTGAGCGAATGTTAAGACTCTGCTGCCCAGAATGTTTTGTGTTCAAAACTTTAATGGGATCCTGCCAGGCTTTGGTGCCGGGTTTTGCGACAGCAGCGTTACCGCTCTTGGCGGACCCCTGCTGGCCTGCAAATAAGGCTCCGATACCCGTAGGGGCTTTTAGCGCGGAAGAAGCACCATGGGACGCTGTTATTTGTGTTGTTGATTGTAGGAAATCGGGTATTGTTGTTTGCAAGGCCGTAGGTATGGGGTGCTTCACTATCAAGGAGTCGGCGGAGGAGGATATGAAATATTCACCTCCTACACCAGGTTCAAGCGATAAGACTGGCTGCGAATGGGCCTGTCCACGATATGTCGTCACCCATTCGTGCATATTCTCAGCAAGCACAAAAACAGAGCACATGCCATTTTCAAAGCCAGCAACTAAGATTAGATGGTTTTGCTTGTGGAGAATCGCAAGCGTCATGGCCATGCCATGTTTCCCGCCGGGCTTGACTGTGTGAATGCGCTTTTGGCTTGGCAACTCAAATATGTCGATCTAATGCAAATTAGCCACGTGTAAAGGACCTATAAACTGTTCAACGCACTGATTCTGCCAAAAGGGTGTTCGGAACAGCGACAAGAATACCGTCACTAGTGTCATCCGCCAAGGTTGCATTCGCACCTGGACTACTTGGACAGGCCGCAAAAGCGCAAAAGTTCATCGTGTTGACTTCCAGCACGTGCAGCATCCATGGCTGTGGGGGCGAGTCTCCTGTTTGCTCGAGCGGCGAAACGCTCACTAAATTTTGCTCGTCTTCTAGTCGTAATTGCCATACCACGAGACGGTGATCTCGGCCGTGGCTGCGAGTCACCTTAGAATGATGCCAACAAGGAGAAAATAAACAGGATGCTGCCATCAACTCACGTTATGATTTTGTCGTTCCCCCAACCTCGAATAGCGAGGATCGCATTTTCATGGGCCCGCCACACTGCCTTCGGTCGCATGATTGCGAGATCCCACAAAATTACGTAGCCATCTGCATCGCCAGTCGCGAGGCGGTCGTTACCACGCACAAATGCCGCTGCATGAACCTGCGATTTATGGCCGCGCAAAATGTTTACCGGCGTTGGTTCCGACATGATTCTGGTATTATATTTGCATCCCAGAAAATGCCCACATCGTTCGTAGATGTCAGAGTGAGCACCTGAAACTTCGTGATCAGCTTCGCCAACGCGATCGCGAAGTGTGGATCGCGTCACGTGTACATCTTTACATGAACATGTCGTTTCTGCGAGATGAAGTTGCAGACTAGAAACTGAAATTAGGTAAGTAATTAGGAAGCGATCGATTAAATTGTAAGATTTTCCCATGTGTCTCGATGTCGTAGCAATGGTGGCTACTAATAGTGCTACAGATGCACTACACAGGTACTCAACCGTGAGATCTTCAGTTATCACATCACAATTCTAGACAAAATAGATATTGTATGCTACCGTGAAAGATTTCCCCGCACATCAATTTTCAACGGTTTTCTTTTCTTGTCCGCATTAGTACGGTTGGCGAGTAGTAAACCTCCGCCTACCTTCAACATATTAGATCAATTTTGCACTCGTTTGTAGTGAGGCCGGGATTCGACATGCCGGAATTAATACAAACCCCGTAACATGGGCCACGCAATGCGTTTCAGGACCCTGCTACTGGGTGGTCAGATTCGGACAGAACTTAAGGTTCCTGTACGCGAGGATCCGAGTGAGATTTAGGTCCAACCGACAGCAGCCGCGCATGGGGGCGGGGCTTATAGTCAGACGACGATCAGTTGGCTGCATTGCCTAATTGGGGAAACAGGATGCACGTATTCACGAAACGAATTGTTCCAACATTAGGTCGAGACAGAAATTTCGGGAGAAGATGATTGTAAACTGAGAAGGATATTATAAACGGTTATGCAACAGTTCCAGATGACTGTCTAGTTGCGACGATTCCCGTGTACACTCGCGATTGTGGTCAGCATGGCACTTTGTGGGTGCATTGGATGACCGGAATAAAGACAAGGCTTAAAGTAGATTAGGCCTTACAGGCGCGTTGCCAACTCTTAAACCCGGTAATCAGATGTGGGCATGGTGAGATGTCATGGCTCAATTGGGCAACGAGCCAATGCCTTTTGGCTCTCTATAAAGGCTCCTGGTTTCTCGTTTCTCTAGGAAACAATCATCTGGGAAACATCAGCTCATATCAGGCATCAAACAATTTCTCTATTCTTTTTCTAATAACTCCACATCCAAAATGAAGTTCTCTGCCATCCTCTCCATCGGCCTTGCTGGCGCAGCCTCCGCCCACTACGTCAAGAGCTTGACCGAGTACACCAAGGAGATTCCCCAGTGCGCCGTCGAGGCCATGAAGATTGGCATGAAGAACCAAGGCTGCGATCTCAAGAACGTCAACGCCAAGGACTTTGACTGCATCTGCGACAACTACCTTGACATCGACGGCCGCGTCTACGCCGAAGTCGACCACTCCTGCGCTGCTGGTATGTACAGACCTGTCGACTCGACTCTCGTAGTCTGGTGAGCTGCAATTCTAACATGACATCAGACTACGCCTCCGCGGCTGGTATCCTCTGCGGCGCCTGGGAGGTTGAGAGCACCACCGCTTCTGATCTGCCCCAGGCCACCCAGGCGCTGGCCAACATCCTCGGTGCTGGTGCTCCCAAGGCTCAGGCCACTGGCAACGCTACCCCCGACTCCAACGACACTGCTCCCGCTCAGCAGGCCAAGGACGCCGCTCCCGTCAAGAACCGCGCTCCCGCTCCTACTGGCCGCATTGCGCGCTCGTTCGGCGCTGCTGCCGTCGCCGGCGCTGCCATGCACCTCTGAGCGCAACAACTTCTTTAAATCTTTTCACGCATAGAAGATAGAAGGCGCTTTCTTTTCGATTTTTTGTAATGAATTATGTTTTGTATTCTGAATATATCACTTTACGCTCCTGAACCTCTGTCCAATAAGCTAGCTGCATCATGATCCTTGGTTGCCTTGAAAATTCATGCTGTATCCGCCAGTTGATTCATCCTTGACCATTTGAAAGTTATTCGTACTTAGGCCGAATGGCTTCAAAATTCCATCTCCTAGTGTCCGTAGCTTTCCCCACATCTCCGACATTTCTTTCTCTTGTGCTGCCTTCGTCTTTGGCGGAAGAGTAACCAGCTGCATCCGCACAGTCTTGGCGTCGGCAGCTGCTAGGCCTGGAGTCTTGGAGAGCGTCTTGTAATCCTCCTCGGCACTGGCAAGATTCGACCAGCCTCCAGCTTCTGCACGCGCACGTCCTCGGCGCAACAGGGCCTTTATCCGGATGCGTTTGATGTCGTTCTTGATTGCCTCTGGAACATCGGCAGGCACGAACAGAGGCTCTTCTGGCGCCGAGGCGGTTGTCTCATCTTCTCCAGTCGCTACTTTTGATTCGTCTTTAGAACCCTCATTTGCGCCGTTTGCGCCAGTGCTCTGCTTGCCCGCTGCACTTTTCGGGGGTTCTGGCTTGGCCTCGGGAATTAGCCCAAGCTCTCGTTCCATTGTCACCAGTGTATCTAAAGCGGTTGTTGCGGCCTTGGCTGCCGACTTCCAGTCCTCAAGTTTGATATGGCAGGCCGAAATATTGCTGTGAATGACGGCTCGCTCAAAATGCTTATAGTCAGGACATGATGCTAGCGCTTCTTCATACTGGCTAAGAGCTGCGTCGCAGTCACCCGAGTTGAACAGCTCATTGGCTTTAGCCTTTTTCTCAGATGACTCGTCTAGAAGCGCCTGGTAAAATTTGTCAAAATCAGTACGTCCGGCAGGTGCTTATGCTATCATCCGACATACCTTTTCCTCTTCTGGGGAGAATCGGGTTTGGCTCCCGTCTGATGCTTTCGCAGCCTGTTTGTCGATGGCATTTGCTGGCGCGGAGGCGTCAGCCGTCTTTTGTGATGCCATAAAATCAGATGCACAAATAAACTGCCACAATACGGCTTGTGTACAATGCGCTTGCACGGAGCTGGCTGGATACTGGGTTGATGTAGGTACACTGTTACGCCCTCCTCGGACAGCACTGCAGGTGGACCGCACAACCCCACCACCCCGCGCAGCAACATTTTTACCGTCGAGTCACAACTGTGCGACGCCATCTGGCAAGTCTCGACAAAAAATTTCATAAAACTTCCATCTGCGAAATCATTTTCACTCGCAATGGCTCCCAAAACCGAGTATGACCGCTTTATACCTCACGCAGCGCAGGAATGCCTACGCACAGTGCGCTAACGCACCATACCTAGCTTCCCTCCCGTGAGGGCCTGTCTGTTTGACATGGATGGCCTGCTCCTCGACACAGAGGACCTCTACACGCTATGCGTCAACATGGTCCTGGACAAGTACGGCAAGCCGCCGATGCCGTGGTCCGTCAAGGCAAAGCTCCAGGGCCGCCCCGGCCCGACGGCCAACAAGATCTTCAGCGAGTGGGCGCAGCTGCCCATCTCCACGGAAGAGTACACGGCGCAGCTATCCGTCTTCCAGACGCAGCTCTTCGGCACCGCCAAGCCCCTGCCCGGCGTGCCCGCGCTCCTCCAGAACCTCGACGCGACCAAGGGCGCCGGGGCACCCTCTGGTGACGCCACCGCGCCGCACACGGTGCACATTGCGCTCGCCACCAGCTCGCACCGCGGCAACTTTGACCTCAAGACGACCCATCTCAAGGACCTATTTTCCGTGTTCCCCGAGGAGCGCCGCGTGCTGGGCGACGACAAGCGGCTGCAGCCCGGCCGCGGCAAGCCCCTGCCCGACATCTTCCTGCTCGCCCTCCAGACGGTCAACGATTCGCTGCCCGCGGGGGAGAAGCCCATCACACCCGAGGAGTGTCTCGTGTTTGAGGACTCGGTGCCCGGCGTGGAGGCTGGTCGCCGCGCCGGCATGCGCGTCGTCTGGTGCCCGCACAAGATGCTCAAGAAGGAGTACGCCGGCCGCGAGCCCGAGGTCCTCGCCGGCCGCACCGGCGAGGCTGGCGACGTTGATCTGCACCAGGTGGGCGAGATCAACGACGGCTGGGCCGAGTACCTCGAGACACTGGAGAACTTTCCTTATGAGCACTACGGCATTGTCGTCCCCAAGGCTTAGGGCGGGTGGCAAGACGAACACAAATAGACACGAACCAAGAGGGAAAACGAGCGAGAATATATGACAGGGTATTGAAGGTACATAGAGCTAATATGAAGAGATGGAACTGTTGGCCGGGAGCAGCGATCTGTTTAGAATACAGCACCCATCACTGCCTTCTTCTTCCTCTTGCTCTTGGCCGCTTCCTCGTAGATGCTCAAAAATGAAATCACCACCATGAAGTCAAACATCGGGCCTCTCTCCTCATTAATCTGCAAATCGCCACCCTGCGAGAACATGCCACCTCTGTTGAACGAGGCCACCACGTTCCCCGTCATCGCATCGACGAGCTTGTAAAAAGACGAGCTGCACTGCTGCCAGGCGTACGTCTTGCGCGCCGCCGGCTCCCAGCGCGAGGGCGGCACGTCGACCTGAAAGTCGTACTGGCCGCCGCTCCACGCCGATGCGCGCTGCATCGTCTCCCACCGGGGCGGCGCGTTGCCGCTGCCGACGCCGAAGCGCACGTGGTGGCCGCTGCTGAGGAAGCTCGAGGCAACGACGGGCGCGCTGGGGTCGGCGCCGGCGTGGAGGGTGAGGCTGGGCTTGTTGGGGGTGAACTTGGAGATGTCGCAGTAGAACGCGGGCTGGCCCGTAGGCCAGAGGATGC
This sequence comes from Aphanocladium album, assembly GCA_029218145.1. NCBI lineage: Eukaryota > Fungi > Ascomycota > Sordariomycetes > Hypocreales > Aphanocladium > Aphanocladium album. The sequence continues at coordinate 11,395 of JARDXD010000153.1, forward strand.
TGTAGTGACGACCAAAAGACGGCTTGTCGATGTGGAACTGGCGAGCGGCATTCATGGTGCAAGAATGGATAGAGTGATGACCAAAATGTGTATACGCTGCGATGTGTCAAGGATAGTGTAATGGAGTTGGTTTAGTGATGGATATGATATCAATCATCTTGTCCTGAAACAGATTTTATATCTGCTTATAAACTTTATCTGCCCTCCTACTCAGACGGCAAGGCAGTCTAGAGATGGGCGTCGAGATATCCTTTGACGTCAGTGTTGCTGCAAGCCATTGCCCTTTTGGGGTCAAGTTAGCGCTGTAGACCAGTAAACGTCCTGGCCGCCCGGCCTCGTGGCGGGGGACTAGTGGCGCAGCTCAGCCCCGATTATGGCCGAGTCTCACCAAGGTGACAAAAACCTCCAGTGATCTCAAAAGGGCACGCAAAATAAGCAAAATAAGCAAAGTAAAGAATGTAGGGAAAACAACTATGTAAACGATATTGAACCATTAAAAAGTATTTATATATATTATAAAAAACGTTCTTTATCTTCTTACTAAAGTAAATTCAGTTACGAAGTTCTTGACAGGGTCGTTTGAGCTGCTCGCGGTCTTGTGTCCCAGTTGGCCCTGCACCGACGATCCGACTAAGCCACCCGCGTCAACATCCCATAAGTCTCCGGATATAAACAGGTCTTTGACTATTTGGGCACGGCGAAAGTAATTCACATCACTTCATCTCGTTCCTGATTTGGTTCTTAAGCGGTTTCTATTGATTCTCTGCATGGTGTTGACTACCCTGTAGCTTTCAGCGCCATGTTTGTGGCAACATGGGACATGGCGTAGCCAGTTAGTTGCGTTTGTCTGGAGGTACTTTCTTCATTCTTTTCTTTTCTAGCAAAACTATACGCATACTATGCTGTCGGTCCTACCACAGCAAATGCTTCAGTATTTGTCTTTTCTCGCTTTCTAATGGGTAATGGCTGGCTGCTGGAAACGGCCTCTACCAAAGTAGCGCCAGTCCTATTAGAATCGGCATTGAGCTGTGTCGAAATGGCATCGATTTCCATGGTCTGCGTGTTTCCAACAAGCGTCGCGTTTGCACTTCGCAAGATCTCCACGGACTCCAGCGCAGACCCTTCTCTCGCATACCACAGGGCCGTCCGGCCTGCTTTGTCAACGGCATTGACATTGGCTCGTTGGCTGATAAGATGGCTCAGCATCGAGGGTGACGCTGCCCGCAGCGCCAGCACTGTCAGATGCGGGTTGCCAGACTGAATATCCACCCATCCACGGCCTATCATCATATCAACCGTCTTTTTACAGCCCTGGTAGCACGCTGTAAGAAACACGTTCTCATTTATGTCATCCGAATCGAGATGCATGTTGGCGCCCCGGCAAATAAGAAGCTCCACCGTCTGCGCAGAATCGCGGGCCAGCGCGCAGCGCAACGGAGACTGGATACCGTCATTCTCGCCATTCGGATCCATGCCCCATTCAACCAGTTCGCGAATCGTACTGCACTTGCCCGCCTCGGCAGCGCATTGCAGCGCATCTCCGTACCAGTTCTTGAGGCGTGGGTCGGCGCCTCGCTCCAAGAGCAGCTTCACTATCCCGTCATGGCCGCTACTGGCAGCTTTGATGATGGGCGTGGTCCCCATAAGCGTTGGCCTGTTGACGTCGAAATACTCCAGCAGACCCCTGATGGATTGCTCCAGACAATTCATCGCCGCATGGTGCAGAGGAGTAGTGCTGAGGCACTCGTAGACGCCGTAGTAGCCTCGGTGATAGCCCTTACGATAGTACTTGATCTGCGTTGCGGCTGCTGTTGCTGAAGGAGAGGTGTAGAATGCTAGAAGCTTATTCCAGACATCCGGATTCATCTCTATCGGCTTAATGTAGCGTCCCCAATTCGCAGAGGCATAAGCTATGAAGGGGTACGAGTCTAAGCGCTCGTTAATCTCTTCGTCAGTTTCCAGAGGACCTGACTTGAAGTTGTCCAACATCAAATAGTTGAGGCAGTCAAACGCGAGCTTCACCTCAAAGTCGGGAAACAATGTTTCCGAATTCGAGACCAGATACTCCTTTATAGAGTAATGCGCAAGGCGCATATGACCAGTCCGCTCGTCGAGCATGGCAAGGCCCTGACAGCAGTCAAGTATCATCGTTGCAGTCGGACGATATTTGGGGTTGAGTGATGCGCTGTCCGGTTTAAGCGCCAGAACATCACTGAGCTCCGATGCCAGGAAGAGCCTTTTGGCATGGGTTAGGTGCATCAAGGCGGATACGGCCAGCTGACTTCGACTGCCCGGCTGCCGCTGTATTCTCAGGAATGTTTCTTTGAAAGCGTCTGACAGTGTATCGGAGAGCTGCTCGAGTTTGTCTTCCATTTCTCCAACTGTTGGCTCATTGAGCACCGTGCGAAGCTGGAGAACGGGCAGCAGAAACCTATCAACGTCAGCGCTCGAACTCACATTCGTCCACAAAGCGTACACTACATACATTCCGCTTGCGCTATGGGTTAGTTTCTGAACAAGCTGCTCCACAAACTGCTGATCCGCCCTCTGGTAAATATTGGCATCGGTGCAGCGCTCTTGAACATAGCGTCGGATGTCTTCGTCGTGCGCCTCGATTCTGATGGTCGAGTAGCCTCGCGAGGCAGGCACGCGCTCGTAGACATGCGGCCGACTCGTGACCATGAGCCGGCAATTGCTAGCCTGATTTAGCTTATCAATGAGCTGCAGCATGTAGTGGACGTGTTCGCATTCATCGAGGGCGTCGAAAATGAGGAATACTGTTTCGGACGCCCGCGCAACCTCCTCGAGCAGTCGTTCGTATTCGGCGATTTCGCGGCCTTGAAGCTTGTCCCGGCCGTTGTAGAATTCTTGCACCGGCGCGGGTAGCTCGGGAAGCTGCTCCAGCAGCTGGCGGAGAATGCTCGTCACAACCGCCAGCGGCCCTTGCGCGTTGTGGTCTTGGTAGTCAAAGTAAAAGTACGCTAGAGGCGTGGTGGGAGTTGCGACGGCGCTGCGCAGCTCATCGATCGCGGTGCAACTATTTCAGCTGTCAGCTCGCGTACCGGGCAGGTCACACGCAGTCACTTACGTCAAAGTGGTCTTGCCTGAGCCCTGAATACCATTGCACCAGAGGACCCGCGAGCCCAAAGTCCCGTCTCTCCATTCTGTAAACGCCTTGCTGCCAAGCAGCCAACTTCCCGTGTTCTTGGCCCGTGAGCGCTGCAGAATGACATGCCGGGCATCATGCTTTGCCGTCGAGATCCAATCCAGCAGCTTTTTGCGACTCTCCGCCTTGGCACTGTCCTCGAGCACCCGCGTCTGCTTCTGCACCGCGCCCACCAGCTCCTTTGTCGTCGCGTCCAGCCTCCTCAGCGCGTCAAACTGCTTCAGCTGCTGCTCCAGGACCGCGACGACGCTGTCCGACGTCTGCGCCAGGAGGCGGCACCCGTCCACCGACAGCGAGAACTGGATCCAGGTGGAAAAGTTGCGCAGCTCCGCGACCGTCTTTTGGTGCTCCTTTTCCGTCAGCGGCCAGAGAAAACGGCCCATCTTGCGGTTGGCGTCGTGGTCCAGCTTGCGGAAGAGCTCCTGCAGTTTCGTCTTGATAGCGGCGGTGCACGACGGCAGCACCGACGTCTGGTCGAACTTGAGGTCGGCCTCGGCGAGGTCGGAGCTCACCAGCAGCTGATCGAGCTTGGCGACGGCGCCCTGGAGCACTTGGAGCTCCAGTATCAGAGCGGCAATCATTTTTTGCGCCCCGGCGACCGCGTTCACATATTGGTGGGCGGTTTTGATGATTGTGGCGATGAGAGGGACGACGCCGGCGATGCCAAACGATATAGAGAGGGGATCCATGGCGCCGAATGACGGCCAGCCGCGGGATGGTTACCGTTGCGGCAGCCAAATCACAGCCAGAGGTCTGTAAACTGTAAAAAGTCGCAAATCCATCGCCAGACTGCTGTAATTTATCATCTGCGCGCTGAGGGGTAAGCAATGCAGCCCCATGCGGGCTGAATATTTAGCTGCATCGCAGCTCTGCATAGCCCACTTTACAACGGCCGGCATATACGCCGCCATTTTGTCGTGCGAGCAGCAAACGAGCAAGACGCATCTGTTATACATCGGCAGCCGTTTTACAGGGACAAGAGGTACATTTTCATCTCTCAAACTACGCCCGCTAGTCGTGCCGTCAACTTGCAAGGCCAGCATCGTCTACAACCAATGTCGTCATTTACGCAGGCCCTCGTGGCCTCTGACCCCGCCGGCTTCCAGCGCGCCACGCAGTCGCCGTTTCTGCGCCGCGCTGCCCAGGGCACGCTCTCCAAGGAGACTCTCGGGCGGTGGCTCGCCAACGACCGCCTCTACATCCACGGCTACGTGCGCGCCGCCGGCCGGCTGCTCAGCTTCCTGCCGCTCCCGCAGGTCGTCCCAACCGCGTCGGCCGCCGAGCGGCGGCACGCCGACCCCGCCTCGCAGCTGCTGGCGTGGACCATTGACGCGCTGGTCAACATCCAGCGGGAGGAGCGCTTCTTTGTCGACACGGCCGGGCGGTACGGCATCAGCGTGAACCTGCCCGCCGACGAACACGGCCAGGTGCCGACGTCTGCGAAGCTGCCGGGCCTGCAGCGGTTCGAGGCGCTGTTTGACGGACTGGCCGCGGGGGGCGAGCTGCTGCCGTGGCTCGAGAGCGCGGTGGTGTTTTACGGCACGGAAAAGTGCTACCTCGAGGCGTGGACGTGGGCCAAGTCGCACGTCGAGGCGGGCAGGGACGGAGCAGACGACGAGGACGGCGGCGCGGTGAGGCAAGAATTCATCGCCAACTGGACAAGCCCCGAGTTTGCGGCCTTTGTCGAGCAGCTGGGTGCCATCATCGACGCTGCGGTCCAGGCGCAGGGCAACGACGACGACGACACCAAGGAGGCGCTGTTGCAGCGCGGCTTAGTCAAGTGGCGGGAGCTTCTCGCTGCGGAAGAGGCATTCTGGCCAGTGATTGACGCCTGATTTGCTTCATTTTGATTCGCCTCTTGTAAAGTAAAAAAGGTAGAGCGGTTACATGAGAAACCATGCAAGCGCTTATGGGTTGGGGACTTGGTACGTCATAGGTGTACCACCAAAAGAGGTAACCGATGCCGTAGGTTTTAGGAATCGGACTTTTTGGCACAATGCAACGGGGGAGACAGATCGCAGTTCTTCTAGAATAGTGATTCGTACCTTTTTCCCAGACTCGCCGAGATGCCGAGTGTCCAATAATAGCCATAAACAGGCAAAAAGCGACCGCAAGGGGTCCAATGAGCCTCAGCCACGGTCACAAGGTGAAGGGCCAGCCGCTGCACAGCAGGAGCTTGAATTGTGCTACTACTCTCTACTGGGGAGCGAGCTGTGCTGCTGCGCCGCACTCGATGGCGGTGCGGCCGGGAAATCTCCACTGAAGCCCGACGTCTTGGTTGGCTGCGGGCGGCCCGGCGAGGACCGGGATTGGCCCTTCTCTGTAGGTACCAACCCGTTGCCCAGTATGCGATGTGCGCTGGAAGCTTTTTAGCACCGCCAAGCCTCACGCCGATGCCGCACGCTGGTGCTGCGCCACCACTAGAGCTGGCAAGGCTCTGCTGGTTGGCTTGTCAGGCTGCCTCGCTGGGGGGGCAATTCTCCATATGGACGTAGGTTGAAGGAATGGCAGTGCTGGTGTCGTCGTCATATGCTTTTTCTTAGTTTCCGTTGTCGTATTATTTATGCCTCCCCCCCTCCTTACACTCTTTGTTTCTTCCTTTTCATATTCCATCATCACATATACCCAAGCGACATTGTACACCCAAAGACCTTCAATCATCAGTCTTTCCATCCACCAGCCACCACCACACACATACACCATGTCCAACCAAGATTACTACGGCGGGCAGCCCAACTACAACCAGGGCGGCTACAACAACAACAACAACAACAGCTACCCCCAGCAGGCCCAGTACGCCTCTGGCTCGCAGCAGTACAACCAAGGCGGCGGCTACAATCAAGACTACAACAGCAACAATTACAACAACAACAACGCCAGCGCACCGCCCGGCGCCTACGGCCAGTCCCAGCCCAGCTACGCCCAGCAGCCTTCCTACGACAACCGCGGCCACTCCCCCGCGCCCGGCTACAACACCGGTGCTCCCTACGGCGGCTCGCAGCCTCAGTACGATAACAACAACTACAACAACCAGCACAACTACAACCAGGGCGGCGGCAGCGGCGCTCCCTACGGCGGCCCCAACAACGGTCAATACGGTGGTGGCCCCGGCGGTCCCGGCGGTCCCGGCGGACCAGACGGCGAAAAGGGCCTGGGGGCCACGCTCGTTGGCGGCGGCGGCGCCGCGTTTGCCGCGCACAAGGCTGGCGCGGGCTTCCTGGGCTCGACGGGTGCCGCGCTGGCGGGCGCGATCGGTGCCAACATCATCGAGCACAAGTTTAAGAAGCACAAGGGCCACGGCCACTTTGGCGGTCGTTCGTGATTAAAATCCAAGAGCGCGGACTAGCAAAGGGAGTTGAAATGATAGATGGCCATGTTCATTAAGGGATGGAATATCCCCGGTTTGTGACTTTTGGGAGCGATTTTTTTTTCTTCTCTTTTTTGCTACTTTTTACTTTGTAACGGTTAGGTCGGCAGTTTTGGGTTTCATCGCACAGATGGCATGACAGGTCCGGAGCCACAGTTGGCGTTGTATTCTTTGTCAGTGCATATCGATCAAATTAGCATATCAATTCAAAAACAAATCTTCAAACACATCTTCAAACAAATCTACAATCAACACTTGCGTGAGTTTCTCTGTAAATCATCGTCTCGTAGATTCAATCTAGTGATAATATATAAATGCCAGTGGCGAAATGTGTACATAAATCATCAAGTGGGTATCCGATATCTACTGCCGCCTTTACACGCGCGACACCTCCTCGTGCTCGCCCTTGCGCTGGGCGAGCTTCTCGTCGCTGTCGCTGGCGCGCTGGCCGTGGGCGGCGGCGACGGCGTCCCAGCCGGCGGCCTCCTGGGCGTCGTGGTCGTGCTCGACGTCAAAGTTGCGGCGCAGGTGCTCGGGGCCAAGGAACGTGAGCACGATGGTGTAGGCGTAGACGCAGCCCATGAAGATGCAGATGACCTTGCCGTAGTCGTAGCGCGACTTGCCCGAGGCTGTGGGCGACAGCGGGAACTGCTCGCCGATGGTCGATTCAATGGTGGACGAGGCCGACGAGACCAGGTTGCCGAGCTGGTACGAGGTGCCGACGACAAACGTGCGGAACGCGCCGGGCGACAGCTCCATGAGGTGGATGGGGATGACACCCCACGCGCCCTGCACGAAGAACTGCTCAAAGAAGGCCGCCGCCATGATGGAGCTGGAGCGCACAAAGGTGTATGGGTACAAAAGGGCGCCGCCGCAGATGCAGCAGACGATGATGCTGATGCGGCGACCGACCGACTGGCTGAGGAAGCCGACGACGGTGCCGCCCGTCATGGCGCCGAGGTTGGCGACGACCTGGGTGACGGTGACCTTGGTGGAGCTGAAGCCGAGCTGGTTCTCGAGCATGGTCGGGTAGAGATCCTGGCTGCCGTGGCTCATAAAGTTGAAGCCGGCCATGAGGAGGACGAGGTAGGCGAGCAGGAGCCAGTGCTTGCGGATGGCAATCTTGCCCTCCTTGAGGAAGACGGAGCCGACCGAGGCGGCGCCGTTGGCGCCGTTGCGCTTGGCCTCCTCGCGGAGACGCTCGCGCTCGCGGTAGACGGCCGTCTCGGGCAGCATGAGACGGAAGATGATGAAGAGCACGGGCGGAGCGGCGCCGAACCAGTATAGAGGTCGCCATCCGTGCGAGGTGGTATTGACGAGGCCGCGGGCAAAGGCGGCGCAGAGGAGATAACCGAAAGCGTACTGCAGCCAAGAATTAGCAAACCAAAAATTGGACATGAAAATGAGGGGGTTCAAGTTTGTTGGTCAGACTTACACCTTGCTGCAGCATGCCGCTGAGCAGACCGCGGGCTGCCTCAGGGCAGTCTTCTAGAGCGGTGGCGGCCGCATTTCCGTAGAGACCGCCCATGGCGACGCCGAAAAGGGCGCGGCAGGCCAAGAATTGCGAATACGTCTGGGTAAAGCCGGTTCCCTGTTATTTTGGTAGAATTGTCAGCAAAAGTGCTCTGCGCGGGGCCAAGCGCCGAATCGGAGCCGTGGCGTTATTTTAGCCACCGCTCTGGGGTAAAAAAGGCCAAGAGATCGTTGCCAAGCCGCCTCTCGACGCCATTTGTAAAGGCGACCCGCCCGGGCGTAAGAGAGTAGTATCGACGGCATGTCGCAAACGAATAAAACAGAAGCGAAGGACAAGGTGAAATGACTAAATCGTGCAGGGTCGGAGGCTTACCAGTTCGAGCGCAATGAAGAGCAGGTTGTTGACGACAAAGGGCCACTTGCGACCGTAGCGATCACTGGCAATACCGAAGGCGATGGAGCCGACGGAGCGGAACATGAGGACGAGGGTGATGCCCCAGGTGATGTCGGTCTTGGTCTTGCCAAACTGCTCGGCGAGGTCGCTGACGGTGAGGGAGACTGTGAAGAAGTCGAAAGCATCCCATGTCTAGAAGAGGATCAGCAGGTGAGTTTGACGTCGCATTTTGGCCATTGGCTGCCGTTTAAGCGAGAGATTGTCGTTTTGGTTTTGAGCTTACCCAGGCGGCGAAAGCAATAAAGAAAAAGGCCCACTGCTGGCCATTGAGCATGAGGAGAAGACGGATAGGGTTGGGAAGGTCGAGCATGGCCGGGCGCAAGGTTGTGATGCGCGTCTTGAGATAGGTGCCTGCAGACATGCCTTCGTGAGGTGCGCTGGCGCCAGGCTCCTGGCTGGCCATGACGTCGTGGTGGCCCATTGTGAATAGCAGCAGTTGTATTCCTATAGGGGCAGAAGAGGGGATAAGCAACCCAAGTTATGGTATGACGGAGAGAAGAAAGAGAAAAAAGAGAAGCCCGCAGACCGAGTGTGGGAGGGGAGCGCGTGGTAAAAGTAGGCGAGCCCCAAAGGCAGCTGGGGGAATTGGGGAAGACTTGCGAAAGCGCAGATGGTCGCGAGGCTAGGCGTGGAGTTGGGCCCGCGAGCCAGCTGGGCTAGGCCAAAAGGGAAATTGGGGCGATCTAGAGCTGCGGTCTACTGGGGAACCAGCGACGGCAAACTTGCTAATTACCGACTGGGTACGCTTCTCCATTAGGTCTACACTCCATGGAGAATACGCAGACGTGATCCGTAAAAAGAGGGCGCCCACGGCATTGTTTTTTGCGCGAAGCAGGATTGGACGGGTTGGTGCGGGGCCTGACGTTCTGCGCTACAGGTGACATGGAGCAGGGAGCGAAGAGTGTGGGTGGGCGTTGACTGGGGGGCTTGGGATGATTCACAGTGGCGTCGAGGTTTTCGTTCGAGGATGTGTCAATTGCGTGTCTGCTTGGTGAGACAACATCTGGGGCACACTTGGAGACTTGGGGCATTTTGAAGGAGGAGGGGAGGGGGCAACAAGCCCGGTAGAGCGAGTCAAACTGGAAAGGTCATTTGTCATTGGAAAATGGTGACGCCCGCCAAAGGCAGAGGGGCCTAGCAGCAGAGCAGGGTGTCGAATTTCTCACGATTCTCTGTTGCTAGGCTGCTCTGCTGGCGATGCTCTGCTTTGCTTTCATCTTCTGACGACTTGTGCAGGAGCGGGATACTCTACGGCACTTGGGTGCTCAATGATCTATGGTTTTATTGCTGTATAATTCGCCCACCCATCGGATTTCATCATGGTGGCCGCCGCTGCATATACTACACGTCACAGGCCTACGCTTTAACACTTTGAACCATGACTCTTTTAACCCGGAAATAGACGGAATGCTCCAATGAGATGCTAGCGAGGATGGGAAAGAAGAAAAAAAGACACAATATATGACGACGACCTTGAGGCACAGGGCTAGACTGAGCAGAGTGCACAGGTGAACACAAACTCAATCTCAGAGGGGTAGGTCATGACTGCCAGTCGAGATATGCTTTGTAAGGGAACTAGAGGATAATGACGCGAACGATTTGAATCAAGATACTGAAATAGATGCTCTGCGACATTCTTCTCGATAAACAGCATACAGGGTCGTGCAAAGTCGCATCGCTGCAAGACATTTGCCCGTTTGCCCGTTTGCCCGTTTGCCCTCTGCAACCTACCCCAACATGAGCCCTGACCAACATGGATTCTGCTCCACAAGGGCCCTGCGCTGTGACGCTGGCTAGAGTGTGTATGGACCGAACCCGAGTTTCTGGAAGGGTTGAGCTTCTCTCGTACAAAAGATCGGAGTAAATCAGTTGCGATTCTTTCCGATGAATTTACTCATTTTACTAAGACGGCCAAGGAGGCCAAAGTCATTGACGCCAGCTGGACCAGAGTCAACCAGCACAGCCTAGGTACAGCGCAGCCCAGCAATCCTCACCCCCAGCACGTTCCCCAGTCCCCAAAGAGAGG
>JARDXD010001259.1:0-21860 GCA_029218145.1 Aphanocladium album
AGGGCCTCATTAACCGAATTTAAAATGGTTTCATATTTAGTGCCACATATAAATAATGAAATAATAATATCGCGTACGCAATTAAGATCTTTTTACGGCGGCATTATGATCGATTTGTGTGCTTTGAGGTATTTTGGTGTGATGAGCGGTGTGGTGGATGTCCATTTGCACTATTGGCGGAGCGACGCTAATATGCGACCGTAGGCGGGATCAACAAAATGTATCTGTCCGATCGCCGGTTGCCTAAGAGCCGATTTTGGAAAGTATATATCTCGGTTGTAACTACATTCAAGAGAAAACATCTCACCTTTGCTCTGTTTATACTTGGCATTGCCTCCACACGACTTGAGAATGGCCTCGCGCTCTTGGCGACCCGTACAGCTTTCGCCCTGGCTGGGGCTGCCGCTCAGCCTTTGGATGATAGTCATCGCGGGCCAAACATTTACAGCAGCGCCCTTTGGAGACGGGCCCGACTGGCCAGTGCTAACGAGCTTCCGCGATCCTCGGGTAAGGAAGAAGCATAATTGGCACACACGCGCAGGATTGGTCACTGACGCTACTCCGTGTAGTCGCTGTTGAATATTCTCAACCATCGGTCTCAAACGACCCCAGCCTGGCTTTACAAAGGAGCCAAGGGCGCTACAGCAATCCTATGGAGCATTCTCATACCAGCACAGCACAGTCAATACATCCGGCGCTGGTATCCTGGGTTTCATCGCAGAAGCGGCTACATGGTAATTCTGCTATCGATTGAGCTGGCGGTGGCAGGATATTACATGTCGAGCCAGGGCTTGGTCACGACTCATCCAAACTGGTACCATGTCCACACATTTTACAGTACGAAAATTCCGCTTCCTCTGCTGTGGTGGCCTACCTTCAACGTTTCCATTACGATTCTCGGCCTCTTCTACTTCCTCAGTCTCTACAAGCTGTACAGCTCTGTTCGCATGAAGAGACTGGAGGCTCACCGGCGCTGGGCTGTATTTCACAGCATGACGGGGTACGCCATCTCAATTGAGCGATTCATTGCCGTCATAGTGCTTGGTTTTGGCTGGCTGTTGACAACTCTGCCAGATACTTTTCAAACTCAGCGGCTACGTCTACCGAAAGATATTGATGGGAAACTTGAAGTAGAGGTATCTGCTCTTGCTTGGACATTGACAGCTGCTGGCGCTACGGTGGCGCTCTGGACATATAGTGAGTGGGTGAGCGCTGGGATTGTCAGATCTCGTGTTAGTCGCGCATCCACGAATGCAGATAAAAGGGCTGAGTAACGCAACACTTTTGCTATTGGGGTTGGGTTGATTAATTCAAACCACGTATATTTCTTGTCCTTCTTTGTCACCTAAGCAATCCATTTCGCCGTCGGTTGCGTCTAGCTACAGTGGGTTTGGTGCCTGTCGCCCGCTGAATCCATTACAATCCTCGCCACAGCGCTCTCATGCGCCAAGTTATAGTGACCATCCCCCTGTGACGTGCTCCAGTCCCCGCCTCGCTGCCTGGAGCTGCGACCCGCCCCAACTCGGCTGCCTGTTCTGGCGACATGCGACTTATTTTCATTGAACAGCGCCCGCGGACAGTCTACATTTGTCCATCTCTTCTCTTGCCAAACACCTATAATCTGCCCTGGTCGCACTTATGATATTTGGTGATGTTGCTGCTTCAGCTACCGTCCGAGGTGCTTTGCCTCGCCCTGGAGAGCTGCAACAGCTCGCTGGACGCACTAGCTATGGCTTCTTCGTGTAAGCAGCTGTACGAGCTGTGGACTGCCCATGGCGCAGCTGTTCTCTGGACAATCTGGAAGAAGGAAGTACCTGCATTGGAAGAGGCTTTGCTCTCCGTAAGTGACAGCATAGTCCAATGAGCCCTGCAGCTTTGTCGCACCCCGTCTAATACCGTTGTCCAGCTTCGCGTCGCCCAATTTGTGCACAATTGCGAAGCTCGCAAAGAGCCACTTCCTCATTCCATCATAGTATCTGAATTCGATGGACGATGTAAGAAGCCAACCTTGTCCGAGCTCGGCAATGTTTGGGGGCAGCATCTCATCGCCGCCAAGGTGTGTGCGCAAATCGAGCGTTGCTGTGACTTCTACCCTGGCGACGCCTATCCCAGCCTGGAGCATCCTGACCACGTAGAAGAATGCACGGAACGGATTCACAAGGCCATATATCGAGTCCTCATTGCCGGTGCGGCTCTGGCTGGCGTCTACAACGCTCCGAGATACACGAGCAACCCCATTGACCCCAGTACTGCCCTCACCGCCGAGCAGCGCCAGAAGTTGATGGAGTGCCCAGCGTTCAACATGGTTTCCTCCGATTCTGACGATGACGATATGTTTGGCCCATTTGCGACATGGCTTTGTGACAGCATTTTGGCTGATAGCAAGGCAAGACATGATATGGCGCAGCGGCATGAGCGCAAGACTGGGCGAGGGCTGTGCTGCGTGCGCAATCAAGAAATTGAGGACCATTTGGATCGCATCGACGGTGAGGATGAAGAGATCAACCTGCGCGAATGTCATTTGTTGGACTCGAATGGACTGTCGCATTCCGATACTCACTTGGTGACTTGGCAAGTGATGCAGATGCTACACGTTCACCAACGACTCAACTCTACGATCAAAGAATCGCCCAACGTTACACCACCACCTGGCGACCCTTCCGCGTATCGAAAGATTCCTATTGTATTCTTTGGTGAGTTTTGCGCTCGAGAAGTGTGCTTCACACGCATCACAGTCCACGACCGCAAGGTTGAGCACGTGGTTGTTCGCCCAGCCGCATACCGCATCGCGGACAAGCGTCGGATACACTACTCGGAGGCGCAGGGCCAGGACCACTGGGGTACGGTTCTCAACTGGGTCAACTACAGCTCGGGCCAGCCCAACACCTACATCGACACGAACCAGCCGACGACGCCGCTGGGCTGGAAGCTCTTCGACTACTTGCTGCGGCGGTTCGCACGCGTGCGGTTTCCACCCGATTACTTTCAAGAGGAGTGGAGCCAGCATTGGAGGGATTTGATGACTTTTCAGGCCAGCTTCAACATATTCTCCAGTGACGAGGTTCCAGGCAGGCAGCCCATGCAGAGCGAATATGTAGATGGCGACTTTTTCGACGGATCTGAGCTGTTGACGAGAATTGGGCCCGAGCTAGCGACATATTACAGCTAACAAGGAGTCATTGGAAATGTGAAATTGTGCATGGGTCGATTTCGTCAACATCATGAACGGGGTCGGGCCTGGGGATTGTAAGAATTGGAATGGGGGCCAGGCCCGTGCATGCACTGGACTGCCACTGGCAGAAGCCGTGAAAACCGCCCTTGCTGGGCACAGTTTTGCAGGAGCTGGTACCCTCTGGCGTTTACACGCTTGGTTTTGTCAGCGACGCATTCGACAAGTTTGCATTTGGGCAAAGCGGCGTTGCATACCACATGGCGAACGGCATGTGCGCCAGATGTCGCCATGGTTAGTGTAACTCGAGCAAAATACAAGAAGGTCAAGGCACCAGCATTGTGAGCGAGCATCATCGCGTAGACGGCAGCTTTAAATGGCATCATTGTGGAAATATCTTCACGGCCTCGATCCTTGCCCAGGAGGAGACTAGAGGCTTTAAGATGGGGTGGCATCTCCAAGGGCGACATTGCTATTGATCAAAGCGGGACTCTTTGCAGTTCTTCCTTGGTAAAGAGGAGAAAGATATTAGTGCTTGTATGTTTTTCGTTTATGAATCCGAGTAGACACTCATTCCTGGTGAGCTGTGCCTTGTTCACCAGCGTATGTGCCAGGATTGTCGGACCCTCGGCAGGGCCCGCGACGCAGCGCAGCAGCACGCAGGTGACAGCACCGACGCCACGGCACAACTTGTGAATCTCAGCGCCCAGCCTCAATGAGACCAGTGCATGCCGACGATCCGACGCTTCGGCATGCATTGATTACTAGCATCTTGACCTTGAAACCTCCCTTGCGCTGGTCGCGTCGTCGGGCGCAAGACTAGCTCCAGTCCAGCCGTGCCCCGCCAAAGCACGCCATCGCCCTCGCAGCATTTTGTCATTGCCAGACAGCGCATTGGCGGCCACTTTGCGGTGTTTGGATGACAAAATAGCCTTTGTCCCGCTCTAGCTTACAGATCAGACGCGGAATTGCTTTTAGTTGATGGAATAGTCTTTCTCTCTCTCGGCATTTATACCAATCTCCCCCCCATCTCGCGCAGCTTTTTCTCTCCTTCAGCTTAATTACATCACCACGCGTCTTCAAGAGCACGCCGCCCCTCCCCCACTACCAAAAACTCCTCTCTCACATCACCACCACCCTTTTTCGCAACCCGAAACAAATTCCCACAAACACAACCGCAAACATGTCCGTCGTCGACATCAAGACCAAAGCTCAATTCGACGAGCTCGTCAAAAAGACGCCCTACGTCGCCCTCCAGGCCCACGCCGTCTGGTGCGGCCCCTGCAAGGCCATCTCGCCCTTCTTTGGCAAGTTTGCCACCTCGCTGAGCGTGCCCGAAAAGTACACCTTCGCGCGCTTCGACACGGATGAGGTGCCCGACCTCGCCTTCGAGCTCGGCGTCCGCTCCATCCCGGCCTTCTTCTTCTTCGAAAAGGGCGACAAGACGAGCGACCTGACCGGGCCCAAGCCCCCCGTCCTGCAAAAGTCGCTCGAAGACCTGTCCACCAAGGCCAAGGCCGGCGGCGATGCTGTGAGTTTGAAGAGCGATTCTGGCAGTGGCGCTCATCTCTAACGGCTGGTCCCTTTTTTTTTCTTGGCGATCAAACAGTTTTCGACTTCCGAGGAGTTTTAAAGCATGAGACGATTTACCACGAGAAATATGCCGCGAGAATTACCGCGATTTAAGAAAGAAATTTATACCCGAGTCTGACTACGGCTCGCCGCAAGTAATGGCTGAGAACCGTCCCGGTGGCTAAGAGACAAGCATTTAATGATGAATAAAGGAAAAACATGACACGTTTTTAATCCACCTTCATACATGTTCAAAGCAATTGGCTTGGTGTTTACGCACAATATTTTGTAAATTGATTCGCTATCCAACTCCGCGCTTTGCAGCTTGTAACTTCCAACAATATGAAAAGCTCCCCAGTCTTTGGGTAAATTGGTTAAAAAAAATGAGTCAAGATGTTCTGCTGTCCGTTCCACATTCAAAATATCCGTCAGTCAATGTTCATCAGGATCGCTCCATGGTAATATCTACAAATCCGGCACTCGAGCTACTCACTCATTTCGCTCGACGTACCACTAAGTTGTCCAACTCCCGAGTCGGTTCTTTTTTTCCCAGGCGACTCCTTGCGTCGCTTGCCCCCAACCACGACGTTCTGCTGCTCCTGCTCGTGGCTCGCCGTCTGTGAGATGACCTCCGACTCCACATCACTCGTCGCCGCCATTGATACCGAGGGGAGCATCGAGCGTCGACGGTTGTTCTCGTCGCCGCTCGCAATCAGCCGTCGCAAGTCGTTCACCCCCATGCTGCGTCGATGGCCATGGCCAGAGCGGTCTGTCGACGTGCTGGTGCGGCGCGAGCCGGTATTCGCCTTCTCACCCAGAGGACTGCTGTTGGTCACGTTACGTAGGCCCGAAATACCTCCACGCCAGCGGCTCAGGTTCCAGAAACTACCATCTCGACCATCTTCCGCGTTGTCCGGGTCCGTGGCACTGATCAAGCTAAAGCTAGGCGTGGGGGGGACTGTAGGGCCCGTGTTCTCGTCTTTCTCTTTGCCGGATACTTTAAGTGACTCCAGGTTTGTCGATGCAGTTCGCCCACGCTTTTGCATGTTGCCGTTACTCTGCTTCCGCGATGGCGGCGTGGCGATGTACGGTTGTTTCCTGGCTTCTGATGCCAAATTTGACGCGGAAATATTCAACGGTGTGCGAATTCCGCTCTTCGAGGGTGACACTGATCGCTCGCTTCGTGTCGCTGGCGTTCCAATCGAGTTGCGCCCACCCTCAATATCTTGTCGCCAGCTCATGATTCTGTCGGAAGCAACTTGGATTGGTGCCAAATTACCGCTCGTACTTAGAGATCCGCGTCGAGAGTGCACACGGCTGCCACCGCTCGTCCTTGTCGCTAGACTAGAGCTGCGGCCAACGCCAGCAACCTTGCCAGAAAATTTGGACCCAGTCTCCCACAAGCTCTGGTGCCTCTTCAAAGCGGCGCAGTCCTGCCTAAAGACTTTGATCACGCCTTTTCGGTCTGTTGTGATGATGATGTTGCCATCTTTGTGCTTGGAGCGTTCAATGTAAGCCGGGCTTTCGTTTTGCTTCCTGACGCTTCCAGGCACGTCAGAATGTACACCCTCGGAAAGAGCGCTCTGGCTGATGGTGGCCTCGCTCAAGCTCATCAGCGTCACTGGCGGAGGATTGCACAGATCGTAAATGGGGTCGCCAGAAGCACCCAGTAGCTGCTTCGTCGCCGTAGGTGCCATGAGGGCTGCGGTCACAACTTCGGGGTGTGCATCGAAGCTCTCATACGGCTGTTTGTCGCGGATCTCGAGCTCCGGGTGAGAGGTATCCCAGATGTATGCCTTGCGGTCCTCGCTGCCTGACGTCACAAAATGGCCGTCATCACTGAAACGGGCATGAATCTGGCTGGAGTGGTTTTCGTGGCCTTTGAACTTGGCCTCCAACATCCGCGTCCTCAGGCTGTAGATGCGCACGCGCGAGTCGTTGGAGCTAATGAGGACTTTGACATCTGCCTGCTGTGAGCCCCGTGCCGTAACTGTCTTGGTGCGAATACCGGTAATTTTGCTGCCCTTTGCATTTTTGCCGCGGGATGAACGAACGTGGATTTGCCATGGATTCTTCAGCCCTTCTGTCTCGAAAAAAATGCAGATGCCACTGAGAAGACCACAAATCGCCGTCTTGCCGTTGGGTGTAAACGCCACCGCCGTGATGAACTCGCCCGTCGGGGCAGAGAATGCGACCGATTTGTCGGGAATGCTCCACAGACGCAGCTGCTCATCCAAAGATCCAGCTAGAAAGAAGCGGTCGTCGGTCGGGTGGAAGGCGATTGAAGTGACGAGGTCATCGTGTTTGAAAGTGCAGAGACTTTCTTGTCGGCTGAGGTGCCACAGCTGCACAGTCTTGTCCATGGATGAGGACAGCAGGAAGTTATTCTTGCTCCAGCTCAGGGCGAGCACTTCTCCACAGTGACCTTCGAATTCCCGGATGGGTTTGCTGCGAAACACGGGCGCGCTCAATCGTTCACGCTTGGCACGAGTTTCCTTGTCGTCTTCTTCTTCTTCCTGCTCCTCCTCGTAGGCCTGTCGCTCCTCAGGCGTGGATAAGACTGCATAAACGCGAACAACTTGGTCCATGCCAGCGACGGCAAGGTAGCGCCCATCGACGCTGAATTCGGCTGCCCAGATAGCATCGCCGCCTTTGAGAATCTTGCTGCCGACTACTGTGGCCGGCGCATGTTTTGAATGATCGTCTTCCTTCTTCGCGCTCGATAGCTCCTGGGCGAGAAATAAGTGATTGAATCCACGGGTCTTTTTATTGTGTGCTTTCACACGGATATATCGGGGTGGCTCTTTGTGCAGCGGGAGATAGCCACCTCCGGCGCCCATTACCGTCGTAAGAGCTCGCGCGTTGGTGCCGTCGGTGCGGGCTTGATCGCCAAATTCCGAGTCCGAGTCAGCTTCGTCCTCTTTTCTGAACGGTCCGCGAATAGACAGTCGGCTGAGAAACGAGGGTCCCTTCTTGCGCTCCTTGATACTATCAGGGCGCGCGCTCGGCGTCGACTCGTGACTGGGTCGGCCATCTGGGGTCGGGCTGTCGGGTCTGCCGGCACTGAGCAGTCGCTGCGCAATGGTGGGCTCGGTGTTGCTGTTCGTTCGGAGGTATATTTGCTACCGATCAATTAGCGCATGCGCAAACTGATATGAGAATGAAGCATACTGTGCTGAGAGGATCCAACCCGGAATTGTGGCCCTGATTCGAGTTGCTGGGTTTTAAGGTGTTCTTGGCCGATTGATTGTCCTTGCTGACGGGCGGACCCGCGCTGCGAGAATGCTTGGAAGCAGGACGTCGGCTGGCAATTGGGCTGAGGGATTCGGAGGTAGTCTCGTCCACTGCGGTTCGGTTAGCATGAGCATCAGAATGCTCGAGGCCAGTGTCGCGGGACAGACCTGAGAATTGTTTAGCGACTGATCGCGAGTGTCGATCTGGGTCCCTGGCCGAGTGCGGATCGCCAGCTAGCGTAGGCGAAGAAACGTCGGTCGTCATGTTGCCATACTAGGCAGTAGTATAGAAATCTCAAATCGCAACAAAGTAAAACTCCTGGCGCGGGCGCAGACTCAATGCGCGGGCATCACGAAACAGAAGCAAAACGGCGTAGGTCGGGAATGCTGGGTGTCGCGTAGGGCCGGCCCCCAAAAATGGCAGTCAGCAGACAAGAAAAAGGCTGGCAGTGGCCAAAGCAAGGGAGGGGCGGACTGCGAAAACGAGTGGTGCCAAATGGGAAAGGTGAGATTTGGATATTTTTTGGCAGTGGTTCGATTATTCCCGGTCACGGTCGACAGGCGACTTGACGAGCTTCGCGAGCAAGACACCGTTGGAGAACGACGAAAGGATGTGAGATGGGTAAAAAAACGGCAAGGTCGGACCGTCTGGACGAAACGTAAAGAGGAGTAGAAAAAACTATCGTCGGGATGACCTGACCGCTGTCACAAGCGCCGCGGTAAGGTCGCTAGCTAATTTAGCTGGGATTTCTGTTCGGAGGTCTGGTAGTCTCCGTGGCCGTAAGATCCGCAAGAGGAAACGAGGACTGTATAACGGCGGAGTTTGGGGCGCCGCAGGGTGTCCAGGGTCGGAGTCTTGCTCTGTTGGCGACGCTGGAGATGATAGGATGAAGCGAGGAAATTGATGTCGAGCGAAATGGCCAAGCAATTGGTTTTACCTTGGTAGTTGATCGGTGACGGCGCGACCAGAGCTTGGATAGAGTTGGCAATGGGTAGCAAACGTCTGTGCCAGGTTGGACGAAGGATTTAAGCTTTAGCAGTGTTGGAGAGCAGGCGGCTGGACCGGAACCAATGCGATGATGCGACAGAGGAGAAGCAGTTGCTCGATTGAAAAGCAAAAGAATAGCACTATGAAAAAGAAGAAAGATATGGGTGGCAATAGCCGAGATGAAGTGGGAGGAAAACTGTTGCAAACAGGGAATCGTGTTGATGAGACGGCAGCTAGGTGGTAGGTAGTTACCTGGTCGTTGGCAGCCAGGCTCAGTGGCGGACAGCGCACGACACCGCTAATAGAGGCCCGCCCACGCTATTCTGGGCGCATTCCCTGGTCCCAGCTAACTAAAAACCTGTCCTACCTTACCTAGGTATGCTGTCACCATGACTATGGCTGCATTGGCATTGATGCTGTACTTCGCCATCTGCCTAATTGCCAACTAGTTATTAACTCCCAGGATCACAAAGTATTCGCTATATATCGCGCAGTCTCCAACCAATTTAACGGCCAACGATTGGTGGTGGCATACACAACGCTTTACAGAGCCTTAGCTAGTTAGCTGACAGTCAAGCGATATCGATATCCGTGACTTGTTGCTCCTCCCAGCACTCTGCTTACTCCCAGCCCTCAAAATTCGTCATCCAGGCCCCCAGGCTGCCATCTGAAAGCGAGCCCGTCTCCATCGCTTGCTCCATCCAGACGGAGCCCGTACAGCGCGATGCTACCCTCAGGGCTTGGTCGGACGGTCGTCTCCAGCTGCTCTCGCTTTCGCTCTCTTCTTAATAAACTACACTAAAACATTACTAGCCACTGAAAAAAAGACAAGAAACCGTGGCCCCATTTGTGAGTGAGGCCCGTGTTGGTGGCGCCACCAGCCTGTTGCTTTAATGTAGCACGAAGGCTGGCTGCAACGTGAAGGGGCGGCTGCAGGAAAAGCCTCGGCGATTGTCACCACATCAGTAATACGCACTACGTATGTGGCTGGCTTCTTTTGTGGCTGCTTGATTTTAGCTCTCTATCTGGGCGGCAATACAAGCTTGAAAAGAAAATCCCACATGCCGCCCGTCTATCCATTTCCACTTGCTTGCCCCTCCCCTCTTCTGCCCTACGAACTTTGCCTTCCCTTCCCGCTACTGGTACGATCTAGAACCTATGGAGCTGCCCAAATGGCCCGAGGCACAGACAGCCATCTGGCTGCAGGAGCTCGTGCTCACCAAGAAAGCCCCTGCAGCGTTCCCCCACAGTCGTCGTAACAAGACAGAAAAAAGCTCACAGGCCAGACCAAAAACGGGTTCAGGGCTGAGGTTCGTTACGCGTACTGCTCCAGGACCCCTCTCAACTTCGCATTCAGAATCCGAGCCTGATCGCAACGCAATTAAATCGGAGCCTTTTAATTGATAGACATCTGATAGATATTCTTGATAACCATCTTTGGGTACTTCGGGCCCTGCCTAAAAAGCGACTCGGCTCGAATCGCGACCTAAACCGTTTCGGTAGATGACCCTGAGCAGTCTTGTGCATCATCATGACATAATACGCGTTCTGATATTTCCACAATCCGTCTTGGCGTAACATAACGAAAGGTCACCGTATTTCACTATATGATCTACCATTTGGGTGCAGCTGTTAGATAAGTCTCGCTCATTCTTGTCGTGGGTCGATTCCATCGCCGCCTCACTGTGGTAGGTGGTGGGCCAATGGCGAAGGGCCTAAACACTCTCCGAGCATGTCCACCTCTCAACATGCAATACGCGTACATCGACTTCGCACCTCTATCCCGCATCAACGCTACTGGCCTGCAGCTCTTGGCTTGAAAATATCCGTCAACATGTCCGACCCGCCTTGGCGCTCGAGTGTGGGATGCACCAATCCAATGCTGTGTTCAATGGCTACATCCCACGAATCCTCGTCGCATGTGAGGCTCAAGCGCACTCGACCGTCGGCGTGGCCGCGCGTGGCGGCAATGGCATCGGTCAGCGCATCCAAGCTGTACTCTTTTCCGCCAACATGTGTAATCGTTTGCGACGGCGCCAACCCTGCCTCGTCTGCTTTGGTGAAGCGCCGCACGTCCGTCACGTATCCATCTTCGCCGACGCGCACACCGATGGAGTGCCACACGGCGAGTTGACGCTGCTCAGACGACGCCGGCGACTTTGTCGGCTCGTTGACGTAGGCGAACTTGTAGCCGGCGCGCTCAAAGCCAGCGACATTCACCTGTGCCTGCGGGGTCTGCACCCGCTCCCGGATGAACCCTGCCCAGTCGTGCGGGAGCGTGGAGTGGAGTGTCGAGATGACCTCGTCCAGCGCATACGGGACCACGAGCGGCTGCGTGGCGCCGGCCACGTCGAAGAACTTGCGCGAGAAGTCATCCAGCGTCTTGGCACCGCGGCTTCGCTCCCGGATCAGGGTGTCGGCATCCAGCCAGAACAGCATGCCCTCGAAGTAGTAGTCGGTTCCACGCACTGAATTGTCCCAAAGCTTAGGAGGTCCTTTTCTGAGGGCATGTCCCCTTGCCGTGTCCTCGGTGGAGCGCCACACGCGGCCGGACTGGCACTGCATGTCCGCGGCGGCGACTGCAAACGCATCTTCCACGGTGCGCCGTCTCGACAGGCCGGACCGTGCCGCGAGAACGTAGCCGTAATACTGGGTGAGGCCCTCGTACACCCAGAGCAAGGTACCGTCGAGCGGCGTGGTAAAGTCGCTGGGAACGTGGCCCACAGGACGGCGATATTTGCCGTTCCACACGTGCACGTATTCATGGCTAAAGATGTTGCCAACCGTATCAAAAGTCTCGTCGTCGGCGAAAATAGAGCCCGAGGTCAGCAGGTGAGTGGATTCGGCGTGCTCTATGCCGCCTCCGCCGCCGCCGGGTACAAGAAAATCGGACGAGACCGCCAGAAACTTGTACTGGCGGTAAGGTCCCGGGCCAAAAATGACGGCCACCTCATCAATCATCCTCCGAAGCTTGTCAATACGGTCGGAAGGTATCTTTGTGAGTTCTGGCTCGCTAAAAGCAGCGCAGAGCTGGTGTTTGCCATCATTCGTAATATTATTTTGGCTGATATACTGCCCGATGAGCACGGGAGAGTCCTCGAGCCTTTCTGCCGAGACGGGCTTGAACGTGATGGTCTTGTGGGCGCCGTCAGCAGCCATCTCTTCCCTCTCCGAGAGCAGACTCGTTGCGTAGTCCCACTTGGGCAAGATGCGGATGGTTGCATGGATCGGTATTCGGGAGATTGCAGAATATGCCGGGTGCATCATGAATGATTCAAACATAACCATTGCCATGCGTCTCGTCAGGTTCCATGTCAGAATGACGTCAAAACTGGCACGAACAGTGGTGACATTGCTCGGCACTCGGACGTGGTAAATGTGCAGCTCGGTCGCATCGCGCTGCCACTTGAGCACGGTCCTGCCATCTTCTGTCTTGAAAAATAGATTCGAGATGCGGCCAACTGGGCCATTCGGTATGTGCGACGCGCAGAGCCACAGGGGTGTCGTGAAGCTCGCCGTGGTGTTGGGCCGAACGGGTAGGTCGGCCACGACGTGCGTCAGGCGCCGCGGCGCATCAGTTAAGTCAACGTAAAGCTGGATAGATCGCATATTTACGGAGATCTTGGGACGATTTTGTCGAATTTGGGACGAGATGGGTGAGAACGACCTTGCCATCGTCGGTTTAGGGGGTGGTGACAGGCGGGGCTGAGCTTGATATGAATTATATGCCAGCCTCGCAGACGCGTAATAGTCTCCGACATCCGGATACAGTACCCCAGGGGCAGGTTGCGTAATTTTTTAGACTGGCACTTTTTCCAAGGGTGAATTCTTGCCAATAATCTTTTCAATGACGAGAAAAGTGTCGTACGCATGCAAATCGACAGCAAAGGTTACACAGATCGGTTACTCCACGATCCCCTTCAACGGTGGTGCCGATAGTTCAACTCGGCAGTCGAAAGCCGGATTAAGCCCCACAGAGCAGCCCAACTGAATATCTTTGAAAGAGGAATCCACACTCTTTTCACCAGGTAACTAATTTTTCGATCTGCTTAGATGGAATCGGCTGCTGTAGCATGTGGCTTGCAAGTCGATCACGGTGATTTCGATACCCTATACTTTGGGAAGCCGTGGATACAAAGTACCCACAGGCCACTTACATTGTCTGCGCAAGGATAATCCCACCTGCCAGGGTGCCAACGGCGACTTTGAAGTCACCAGAAAGAATATAACGATAGTTGAGGCCGTCAAGTGGCGGCTGTAACCTGTCCAATGTGTCTCGGCAGCGGAGTTGCAGATGCACATGGTGGCATATCCAAAAGTCATATGTGGAAGTCCGCCAATATCTTGAATAAGCTAGCATCCTCTGTGAGCAAGATTATGCCGCTAAAAATAAATTTCCAAGCAATGTCTGGCGACCGTTATCAAATTTTGCCCCGACCAAACTTAGAATGTGTCATTCGTGACTCTTTGGCCGCCGCGCCACACTCTAGCGCCACCCCCACCACCCTGTGCCTGAAGCGCCCAATCCGAGCTTAACAAAAAAGAGACTCGAAAGAGGCGTATGGAGGGGCAGCCATTCCCAACTTTCATCCGCCTGACCGCATATATATCTTCTGACCGACCCCGACTCGACAAGTTTATTTTACAGACAAAGCCCGATACAGGAAACGAAATCAAGATACCCACAGCGAAAAGCATATACAACCGCAAACATGAAGCTGCTTTCGCAAAAGCAGTTCAAAGACGTCGAGGAGGAGCAGGTCACTCTCCAACCAGAGGAGCCAGAAGACATGGTAACTACCAACAGCCCCCCCCCCCCGCTGATGAACCAGCAAAGCTCACTCTCTCTAGTGGCATGCATACAACCTCATCGTCGTCGGCGACCGAGTCCGCGGTCACGCCGTCCGCAAAGTCAACCTCACCAACGGCGGCACCGGCGCCACGCAATCCGAGCGAGTCCACGTCGACCTCACTATCAAAGTCAAGTCGCTGTTCTTCGACCCAGCCGCATCGTCTCTGCGCGTCTCTGGCACCGTGTGCTCCGAAAACGAATATGCGCCCCTGGGCTCCCACCACACGCTCGACCTCGAGGTCGACCGCCCATTCACGCTCATCAAGGCCCACGGCTGGGACAGCGTCGCCCGCGAGGCCCTCACCCAGGGTCTCGGCGACGACCGCAATCGCGCCACCGCCACGATTGTCATGCAAGAGGGCCTCGCCAACATATGCCTCATCACTGAGTTCAGAACAATTTTCAAGGCGCGCGTGGACCACGTCGTCCCCAAGAAGAGAGACGCCGCCGCTACGCAGGACGCTGGTATCAAGAAATTCTACGAAAAGACGCTCGCCACCCTGCTGCGCTCAATAGACTTTGGCGCCCCGCGACCGCTGCTCCTCGCCAGTCCTGGATTTATCGCGACCGACTTTAAGGAATACATTGCACAGCAGGGCCGCGACAAGTCGGACAAGATCCTCACCTCGGTCGCCAAGCAAGCCACGGTCATCCACTCTAACTCCGGCCACATGCACAGCTTACGTGAGGTCCTCAAGAGCCCTGCGGTCATAGCACAGATGCGCGATATGAATTTTACCAAGGAAGCGCAGTTCATGGACAACTTCTTCGAGCTGCTCAAGCGTGACGACGGTCGGGCGTGGTACGGCTCCCACGCGGTCACCAAGGCCATTGCCGACGGCGCCGTAGGTCCCGGCGGCGGTGTGCTCCTCATCAATAACTCCCTATTCCGCAGCAACGATCTGGCAGTCCGCAAGCAGTACGTCGCGCTGGTCGACAAGGTCAAGCTGGACGGCGGCGAGACGAGAGTGCTGAGCAGCGATCATGAGAGCGGTCAGCGCCTCAAGATGCTGGGCGATATTGCTGCCATTCTGAATTATCCGATGCACGACCTGGATGAAGATGAGGAGGAGGCGGATGCACAATCAGAGGTAGATAGAACCCGACACGAGGAAGACGATGTCGGCATGTTGGATAGCGTCATCTGATTGCAGCATATACAAGAATAATAGAGTAAAATTTGGAAGCAAAAAAGGAAATTCTAGCGCACCGCCACATGTTGATAATGTAGAGGCACAATCAAAATACCCCCCTGTTGCTTTAGTCAGAGATCTAGGCATTCTTTTCATGCTGTGTAAGAACGAGGCTGTCGCCTCACTTGGCCGACTCGCTGGGAAGACTCTAGTTGCCACCACGAACGTACTGGAGCAAAAATGGGAGCACATGTACAAGTTTACAGAAGCTACCGATTCAGATAGCAAGTATCAGTATCTTGGAATAGAAAAAACAGTTATTAGTGCAAAATGAAGGAACACAGGTACTCCCAAATGTCCTGTATGTGCCAGTTCATCGCCCATAGAAGTGACGTTTAGTTAGACAGGCCCGCTGTGAAGGGGGTCGAGACAGTACATGAGCCAAATCAGAATACCTGCCTTGATATTGTCACCAGTTCACTGGCCCTCTTCTCGTATCATCTGCGCCAATTTCCCCAATCAGTAGCTCACAATCATCGACCTGGGGAATGAATCATTGCTGCGGTCTGGCAGCGCGGGCCACTTGCATCATCTTGTACGTCTCTCCAGCGCGCACCGCATGCCGAAGGGCAAATGAAGGAAATGTGAAAGCTTCAAATGTCATCCAGAATACTGCCGTTTTAATTTGCTTTGATTCTATTCTGCTCGCTTTCATTCTCACCCTTGTATCTGGTCTCATCCTACCTTGACGCTGGATTCCGCACCAAGGTTCAAAAGTCTCAGCTTTCAGCCTCGCATCAACAGTGGCATTCCGCGCGTTGTATCTCCTGCTGAATGCGAAAAGATAAAAGAAAATCCATTGCGGAGTCAGTGATCTTGCTGCGATGATCTTTTACAACTCTACTCTGGCGTGCCAAAGATCTGTGCGGTTTCTGATACCATACCCCTACCTGGGCTAAGACCTGTGTTCGAGATGCCGTCTTGCGAGAAGCGGCACAGGCTCAGCTGCGGAAGAGAGCCCATTCCACGCTACTGTCGGCATGCAAGTCATTCCACTTCCACTTCAACTTCAAGACCCTTGCCGGACCACTCTTCGGCCCCTGCAACAAATATATTAATTACACCGAGACGGCTCAGCGGCTGGCTTTGAGTAACTTGACACCGATATCCGACGACTGCTAATATAGGTATATTCTGTCTCCTCGTTTTACTCGCGCCATTTTACCGAATCATTACAATGAAGCTCAACACTGTCGTTTTTACGCTTTTAGCCACCTCGACGTGGGCTATTCCGATGCCTGAGACGAACCAGGCTGCCAGCGAGCAGGCTGTTCAGGAGGTAGCTTTGGGCTCGACCCTTTCACAAACCGATCTGCATAGCTGAGGCTAACGGGAAATCAGACTGTAAGAACGAGTTGCGCCTGAAACTAACTTGTCACTGACAATCTGATGAAACAGTGTGTAAGTGGCAAAACGACGACTGGATCTGTCTTGAAAAGAGCTAATACATCAACAGGGTGTAAGTGCTCATGCTATTCATGCTTTCAGAGAAATTTTACAGCCCGAATCTGACGACATCCACAGTTTGTATGTAACTATCCGACTGATTCTATCACTTTAAAGTCACCTAACGTCAGGACCAAGAATGTAAGCAATTGTCTGTCGCAGAACTGATATCAGAGCGACACACTAACACCGTGGATATTAGCTTGTAAGTTTTACATGAAAGTCCAATTCCGGAACTATACTGACAGTTGATAGCTGGTACGTGGAGAGAATGCATTTATTGAATGGGTTGCGCCTCTTGATTCTGATATTACATAGGGAGTGAGTTGACATATTCCCCACGGAACCTTGAATGACGAATAACGGCGCTTGGCTAACCATGCATTCTCACAGATTGTGAGTACTTTCCGTGCAATTAACCTTTTGGCATCTACTAGAACGTACAACAGGTTGTGAGTTACAATCCTTTAACAATTAGTAATTCGTTTACTGACAAAGCTGGGTTTCGCTCGCATAGAAAGTGAGTTTCAGTTTGTGCAATGGCTAGCTTAATTGGCCCTTCTGTGCTGCGATGATACTAACCGTGACAGGCGGTAGACGGAAACCTATGACCCCCAGACTTCTCAAGCAGCTAACTAACCTGGAAAAGGGCTGTTTCAACCAGGGTACCGTGGATGCTACCTCCAGGGTGCCCTCGGTAGTCTTCTTGGCGGCAAAAAGCCACCACCTGGTGCTGCAACGACCCCAACTCAGAAGGGGCGCATCCAGTAAGGGCTGGGAGAGCATAGCAAGCCTGCAGTGACGCAATAGGTAGTCACACTGATATAAAAAAGTGTGGTTGAGCAGCTGCCGGAAAGCGACATAGCGCGAAATCAGAGTTAAGAATTGTCTTCCTCTAACGGCAATGTCTAACAACTAAGACGTCTCAGTAGACTAATCTCAATTAAAGTGTAACATGCGAATACCGCTGTGCGGTTGATCTCAGGCTGAGTGTGAATGTTATTAAAGGGGGCAGTTAGCAGCCTGGATTAGTGGGTGCACGGCGCCTACAGTGGGCTGCTGGGGCGGGATTACCAGACATTTAGACCCTCGTCCCGTCCAAGCTGCCGAACGTCTAACCCTCCATTTCCTCCTCATGACGAAACGAATCGCTCATCCGAAACAGCGCGAAATGATCGCTTGAAAGGCTAGGCATAATTTGTTTCGAAAATTGGCACCCGGACGACTCAGTTGGTAGACTCTTCACGCAACTAGTTATCGCGCAGTCGCAACAAAGGCATCTGTGATTGGGATTTGAGCGTAGTTCATTAGTCGCTAACAGCCAAAACAGGCTATTCTTCAACGGCGCGGCTGCCCAAGTCTCATCAAGGCGCACACACTGCTCAAATGTCGCAACGGCTTACTCTAGCGTCCAAGGTGAAGTTGAACTCGGGTCATGAGCTCCCTCTTCTCGGGTTTGGTGTAAGTAGTTATGAGAAAGTATCCATGTCGAACAATCACGGAGCTAATGGGCCATCTCATAGGTCTACCAAATGTATGAAAGAAATCAGTTCGTTACCTGTGTGCCAACCTCTGACCAGTTTCTATAGCCCCAAAGAAGCTTGTCCTGCCATCTGCCAAAAGGCACTCGAAGCTGGTTATCGACACGTACGTTTCTGCGCCCACCGAAACCTTACGCATTCTCTTCACTTACAACTGCAGATTGATTCGGCATCCCTCTACCGCAACCAGGGCCAGGCTGCTTCGGCAATCTCTGCGTCCGGCTTACCCCGCGGCGACGTCTTCTTCACGTCCAAGGTGCCCTTCTTCAAGGCGCCTCTAGGCTACGCCAGCACCCACAAGCTTGTCGATGCCGCCCTCGAGCAGACGCAGCTCACCTACCTCAACCTGATGCTCATCCACTGCCCGTACGGCGGACCCGAAGGCCGCAAGGGCGCATGGCGTGCGCTCGTCGAGTGCGTGGAAACCGGCAAGGTTCGTTCCATCGGCGTGTCCAACTATGGCGTCCACCACCTCGACGAGCTCGAGGCTTACATCAAGGAGCTCGAGGCGGAGCGCGGCCCCGGCGGAGGCGGCGTCCTCTCCGTCGGCCAGTGGGAGCTGCACCCCTGGCTGATGCGCAGTGAAATCACGGAATGGTGCAGGAAACGCGGCGTGGCCATGGAGGCCTACTGCTCCATCGTACGGGGCGATCGCTTTGGCGAACCCAAGCTCAAGGCCCTCGCCGCCAAGCACGGAAAGACGGAAGCCCAGATCTTGCTGCGCTGGAGCTTGCAGATGGGCTTTGTGCCGCTGGTCAAAACTGTGACGTCGAGTCGTGTTTTGGAGAATGCAGACTTGTTCGATTTTGAATTGACCGAGGAAGAGGTTGCCGATTTGGCGACTGATGAATATAGCCCATGTAGCTGGGATCCCACTGTCGAAACACTGGATAAATAGACTCGGCGCGTCCTCAGCGACACGACATAACACAAAGATGAAATTATGAATTATTTCTCACAAGTTTTCTCATTACGGCCTCTTTGAATCCATCTTTGTCATTTTTCAAACGATGTATACAGCAATGGAGAAAATTGAAAAGTTGCGTCATTGTGTATCCCGCACGTGACTCCGTGCCCATAACGCGTCAACAATACCATGAAGCTTCACGGCAAGACCAACAATCAACGACCCCTCACGCCGAGCAATGCGCGCACCGAAAGCTGCCTGGATAGCGCATGCGTCATTTTTACACCCAAAATGGCGCGCCAAAACACCTTCACCATCGTCCCCCAGGTGCCGCGCTTCGACGCCGACACTGCGACGCCCGCGCGGCCCATGACGTCGAAGCAGGTGCGCAAAGCGTACAAAGCATCCACAAAGACCCCGACAATGACACGCGCCGAGCGCATAAAATGGGAGCGCGAAGAGCAGGAGCGCATAAAGAAGGACTACGAAAAGGAGCGGACGGCCGCCAAGGCGCGCGCGGCGAGAGAAAAGAAGAAGGAAAAAGAGATGCAGCAGCGCGAAGAGAAGCGGCGCAACGGCTTGCCGCTGGTGAACGTGCGTCCCAGCCAAGATACAATTGCACGATTTGTCAGAGGCAATGGCTCGATGAAAAAGCGGGATGCAGAGGGCGCAGTGGTTACGAAGGAAGCGGGGTTGGACGAGCCGAGCGAAGGAAACTATGGAGATAAGGTCGAATCAGAGGCAGAGCCAGCCGCACTGGGCTCAATATTGGAAGCGGAGGAAGTAGAGGACGGGAATGAGGAGGAAACATCTGTGCCAAAAGAAATAGCCGTCGGCGACGAGTCACCAGTAATGGAGATGGGCGAAAACCGACCTGAAGAAACTCTGCAGAGAGATTACGAATCCTCGACACCCAAAGAGCAAAGCCACGCAACAACACCACCAGTTGT
The DNA here is from genome assembly GCA_029218145.1 of Aphanocladium album. Classification (NCBI taxonomy): domain Eukaryota; kingdom Fungi; phylum Ascomycota; class Sordariomycetes; order Hypocreales; genus Aphanocladium; species Aphanocladium album. The sequence continues at coordinate 19,852 of JARDXD010001259.1, forward strand.
GGATGGCTTAGAGGAGGTCTATGGTATCGACCCCGGTCTAGAGGAGCCTATAGACGAGGACGCATTTGACGTGGCCTTGGATTTGGTTCCGGAAATAGAGCACGGGAAGGTCTTCAGCGAAGACGGGGGCGTTGTTGATACGGACAATAAGAGGGCAGATCTCCCAGAGTCTCTGGACGAATTTGCACCATCGCAAGACCTCCTCGACGAAGATATCAACACGGATATGCTAGAAGAACTCGACGAGTTGCTCAGCGGGGGTAAAATTTCCGCGAAGCAGCCACCAGTCCAGGAGCCAACTTCGCCTCAAGATTCGAAAACGACCCCGAAAAAACAAACGATGGGCCAAGCAACACCTGAGAGCGTAACAAAAGATAGATCTACGACACCGCAACGGGAAAAGAAGGCGCCTCTGCAACGCATGGTCCGACTTGCATCTTCCTCCCCAGCGCCACCACGACCAGCACCGCCAATGGGCACGCAGGCCATCTTGGTCAACTTTGACCACTTTTTCCCGACATCTTCCCAGCAGCGTCGCGAGCTAGACGAGGAAGAAGAAACTATTGATGCCGAGACCATGCCGCCCTCTCCACGTAATTCTAACAAAGACGCCCTAACGGCCACAAGGATACCGGAACCTGTCCCCAATGCCGCCGTGGAGATAGACGAGTTTGAGTCTGACTTTGGTTCATTTCCGTCTACCGCACACCTTTCACTCATAGATTGCTCCATGGCGCCACGCCAAACGCCACAAATACATATACCAGCGGCGAGCGCCTGCGCTCAGCCAATCTCCAAAGCAGAACCACCGCCTCCTTCTACACCCCGGCCGCAACCTTCTCGCTTCTTCACATCCTCCGGCTCACGGGAGCAGCTGTCTCTCGCGCTTCAGCGTAGTCGCCGCTCCGCCGCCCTCGAGCAGATTCAGGAAAAAGAGCGCCAGCGCCAGGAAGCCGGCCACTTGATGCGACAGAGCAAATACGACGAGGCGGTCGCCAGGCGAAGGGCAGCCTCGCCACCTACTATAGAACATAATATCAACAGCACGGCGTTTGGCAAGGCGTCGCTGGCAGACAAGGAGAACCTGCAGCCGGAGATGAAGTGCTCGCAGGAGACAGAGTACGGCGGCGACTGGGTTGAGGACGCAGCCTGGGATGTTGCGCTGTGCTGAGAAGATATCCTTGCCTTGGTACATGAGATACCCCATGATTAATGAGTTACGACAATACTGTTCCAACACGCATTGGTGAATGTCAAATCGTTTCATGTTTAATATGCTAATTCAATGCTACAAGAAGGGAGCCAAAAAACGCTTTCGTGACCATGATCCCCGCCGTTTGTGCCTATAGTAAAACGCCATTCCGTATTCCATTGCCACGTCCCGTTGTCATATGTACAGTGTAAAAACAGATTGAAAAACCAAAACCAACGGTGGTTTGAGATTCCGCAGAATATCCCCATCGTTTTCATGAGCGTCGTTAAGAAGGGCTTGGAGCATGTTCTTATAGGAAAATGCCCACCCATTCTGTCTTGTTGGCCACCTTGGACTCGCAGCCCTCGACAGCACAACGCAGGTCGTTGGGAGCTAGGTGCGCCTCTTTGCCAGCCGGACCTGAAAAGCCGACGCCGTCGGGGTTGGCCTTGGTCGGACGTCGATTTTCAAAGCATTCCGCGCAGTAGACCTATTTTACGTCAGTATCCTCAACATGGCTATAAATGGGAGCTCTGATGGTCACTTACGTGTCCGCACTTCTTGACGGCCCAAAAGTGATGATCGCCAGGCGCACGCTTCCTCTTCTTTGCGCCTGTCGCCGTCGGCTGCAGGGCGCCGCCGGCCGGGTCGTAGGCGAGTTCCTCATCGCAGGCCGGACAAATGACCACGCGCTCGTCGCTGTCCACGGCCGGCTCTGCCACCGTCTCCCTCGTGAAGCCCGGCCTCGTCGGCGGGAGCGGCGGCATCTCGCGGCGGGGGCTGGGCGGCCGCTGCTGCTGCTGCTGCTGGTAGGCGT
>JARDXD010000433.1:0-21748 GCA_029218145.1 Aphanocladium album
GAAATAGGGCCGGCAGCGGAGGAGGAGGAGGAGGAGGCGGAGGGTGATGGCTCAGCGGTAGCACCAACAGCGACAGCGACAACGGCAGCGGCAGCGGCAGAGGTTGACGCGGATGCAGAAGCAGAGGCGGCGGCGGCGGCGGCGGGAGATTTCGACGCCGGAGCAGAAGAAGAGGTCACGGTGGTGGTACCAGCATCACCGTCGTCGCCAGCTGGATTGTCGGGAGCCATTCCTGGCTAGGGTCCGGGGGTGTTTTGGCCGTGATTAAAATGAGAAGCCTGCTATGGAGCCAAGTGTCGACATGGGCGAAAAAGCAGAGGGCCGTCTGGAAACACTGGAGCAACGCTAAACTGCGACTTGACACACCACCACACACCACCGGGGGATTGGTCTGGTCTGGGCTGGGACTGGCACACACACACACGCACCACACTCGGTTTGGGCCCGTGGGGGCGAAAAAGAGACGAGAAACAGTGGATGACAAAAGAGGAAAGGTACGAAATTTGACAAAGGCCAAAGCGCCTTCAAAGTGATGTATGAAATGTGATAAAGGGAAACGATTGGAGAAATGAACAAGGAGAAATGAACAAGGAGAAGGGGGAAGGAGATTAGAGAAGAATAGTAGAAGAGCGTGAGAGAAGGTGAGAGAGAAGAGACAGAGAGAGTGTGTGTAGAAAGAAAGGGCCCTTGACCGATGGACCGGCCTAGCAGGGATGGCTGATGGCTGGCGCGCCGCCCTTGGGGAGTGCAGTTTCGCTACCGGAGAGCTGGTGTCTGTCTGCGATTCGTATTGTGTCTGTGTGTGTCTGTGATGTGGTGTTGTGGTGATGCGGCCAAAGAAGCAAAAATGGAGAAAAAAGAAGAAAGCAGAGAAGGAAATGGGCCGGGAACGCAAGCTAAGCCAGAGGAGCAAACAGCGCGGCGCGAGACCAGGCTCAGTGCAGAAAAGCAGAAAAGAAAAAGAAAAGAAAAGAGTACAACGTACAGTAGGCAGATGAGCCGCCCGCCCCGAGCCGGACTTGGACTTGGCAGCTTTTAGTTAGCCTTGGCTCATCATCAGGCCAGGTTTTTTTTTTTTTTAGGCTTGGGCGGCCTGGGCTAGCCTGGGCTGGGCTGCAGGACGCTAATTGCAGCAAGGCGAGACGGGAGCGAAGCCGCAGCACAGGCCCAGCGCATAGCTATACGTATGAGGACTACCTACTCAGTAGCCTGTGCAGCGAATGCCCAGTTTGGGTATTGACCAGCAACTGCAAGGTGAGATGATGCTCAAACGTTGTGCATTGTACCCGGTATACCTGGGTAGGTACGTACCTAGGTATTCAGTCATCCAATGGAGATCAAAGTTATGCGCTGGTATGTGCTTGGAGCCTCTTCCCACTCCCTATCGAAATGATCAAGCCTTGTCCCCTTTACTTTGAGGCTGCCTTTGCATAAGAAATCGCCCGAGCACTGACAATTCCAGCCCAGACAGCCTTGGACACACTAACTTACCCATGCCCACCATTACCTACCTACCTATGTACCACCACCGCCAACACCACTAACAAACCAACTCCTCTTCTTTCGGCCCTCTCTCTCTCTCGCCCTCCCAAATGACAGAATTATAGGCGGGTCCCCTTCCCCCTTCTAGCGAGCCAGGCCCCCAGCTTGGCACCCGGCCGCCTCTCAGCCGAGCCTTAGCGCTTGCTTCCCCGTTTCTTAGCGCTGAGAGGCAGCGCAGGGCCGCTACCCGGCTGGGGTCTGCAGCTCGCTAAAAAGTTGCTTACATGCGTGGGCCTGGCAAATCTCCCGTTGCGATCCTACCTTGGCAATCCTGTAAAGACATTTCTTGTTTCTGTCGTTTATGATCGCACCAACTTTTGTCGTGACTCGTGAGGGTCCAAGCGGGTATTTTTGTTTGGGATGGTGGCCAATTAGTAGCTTCGTATAAAAACAACCATTACACCCCGTCTAGGCTCACTTGTCAGTTTTGCGGCCAACGTTACCTAACTACCCAAGGGACTGAGACATAGACAACTACAACACAATACAATAGCCACCCGATTTGACGCCAGCAACCCTCGAGGCTGGCGTGCTGCTGCGTATTTCTCAACAAGTCTAAAGGAATACATGTTTGCTCCCTAATGACAGTCAAAGCGATACTTTCCTTCCTCGCTTGCCGCTAAATCATTCATATACACTCGTTCATGCTGCTTTGTCTCACTTCACACTTAGCACCTCCGCCCCTCCTGGGTCTAGTTCTAAAACCATGGCCTGATTCTCCCGCCCAGTAGGGCCCCAGGATGTCGAGCAATCTTGCTAGTCTGACATTTTTGACAGCGGTCCACCTCATCTGTCATCGTCTAGGATTCCCCTTTCGGATCTCATGTTCCACACTCTATTCCACTGACACTAGACCCTTCCCAACGAGACATCTGCTCTGAACGACGACAACTCTTCGTTTCTTTTTTCTCATCTCAAGGGCACCGTGCCTGCATCCGTTTCAACGCCTTCTTATTGTACGCGGATACCTTGCCGCTTGCTCCCTCGGCACCCGGAACCATCCAGGGGCTTGCGTGACATTCTTCCTTGCTGCTGTCGTAGGTCCACGCAAGACACCACTTGCCGTTCTCGACCTCGCACTTGCTCTGGCAGTCGGCCGCCTTCTTGACCATGCCCCACACCTTGACCTGCTTGTCGGCCGGCCCGACGTCGACGTGATCCTCGCCTCCCGACGGCGACGACGACGACGACGACGACGCCGGCTTGAACAGCTCCATGAGCTCGCCCCACCGCACCGGCTTCGTCGACGCGCCCACCACCTTGCTCACCCGCGTCGTCGCCGCCGCCGTTCGCAGCCCGTGAAACGACAGGATCGGCGAGCAGTACTTTTCGTACGTGATGCGCGTCACCTCGGGCGACTCGCCGTTGAAATGGTGCGAGTAGCGCTCCTCCAGGTAGATGCCCAGCTTGATAAACGTCGTGGCCACCAGCTTGTCGCCCCATTTCTCGTCGAGCGACTCCAGGTAGGCCTGGCGCACGACATCTTTGCGCGCAAACAGTCGGCGCATCGCCTCGCCCGAGATGATAATGGCCGACCCGCCGTGCGCGAACCGTCCACGGTAGTCACCCACTGCATTTCCAATGTAGTGCGGCAGTTCAGGGTTCAGATGCGTCAGCAAAAGATTCAGCGTCGACTTGATGACAAATGTATCGTCGTCCAGGATGAGATACCACTTCTTGTTGGGCATCGTCTTGTACATGAGCTCCATGCCCGGCGCAAACTACACCACATTAGCAAAACACCTCAATCCATAAGAGACAATTGGCCACCTACCTTGAGCGCATCAAGCTCCCAGCCCACGCTGCGTCCAATTTCAAGCGCCGTCTCCTCGTCGCCCGCCGAGATGGCGCTCTGTAGCGTCTGGTACTTTTTGAATCGGTGGTGTTTTCTCCAGTCGCCGTCGCCGTACTCGCGCACCGTCTTGAGCACGTCGTGCACGGGCACGCCAATCTTCTTGGCGTCCTTGTCGTCCACCGTCGTCCAGTCACCCACCACAACGTAGTCCCTGCCTTCCTCGCCCAGCAGGCCGCCGCCGTAGCTGCCCGCCAGCGCCGCCAGCTGGAGCGGCACGCGGTGCCTCGTCCCGTAGCCCGTCTTGATCAGGTATCCCACGTCCTCGCGCAGGTCGAGCTCAAATGGCGCCGGGTGCTGCCGCAGCCAGGCATCCTTGTCCTCGGTCGCCTCGCGCACCGCGTTGGATGCCCGCGCCGCGTTGAACCGCAGCGCCAGCCGGATCGAAGAGTCCGGCGGGAGCACAATATATGAAATGCTCATAAACACCAAGCTTAAAATGGCTGTCTGGAGGAGGCGCTTGCGCAACCGCCTCGGGATGTTGAGCATGATGTGGTGGACCAGTGTGTCTCGAACAGCGGTATGAAGAATGATGCCTTCTAGACGTCGAAAATAACAACACTCGTCAATGCTGATGAGGTGAATGAAGAAATGAGCCTAGCTTTTATTTTCACAATCGGGACTCTCAAACCATTGCTTTCTTCAACCTTGTCGTGTAATTATGTTTTACCTCTTTCGTATAGGAGATCGCCGTGAGCATGGCATCGCAGGCTAGGGGTCAACCACGCAAGGCTGGCGTGTGAACAATGTCTGGCCAAAACGCCAGCGACTCTTTTTTTGGCCAATCTGAAAACCTTTGCCCGCAAAGCTTGATAGCTTTGGAATGAGCCACACGCCGACCGTTCACCGTATTGTCGTCTTCGAGGTTGATTGAAGAAAAATGAAATTATGCCTGTGCAGAGGTTAGGAGTTCAGAGTTTGGCTTACTCATCAACTCGCGTTGTCTTACAGCAGAACAGGTCACTTCAAGATCATTTCGGCAGCAGTATTCTTAACAAAAATGTGATGAAAAAAAGAAGGTAGATACAAAAATATGCGCCAACTAGATATAATTTCCGGTATTTCTGGGAATTAATCTGATAACAGAAGATTTGCTATGTCCAATAAATGCGGCTATGTACGTACTGCACCTGCTTCCCGTACGCCCTTACTCTACAACCGAGATCAATTTCATATATGCAACAACATGGTCCAAATTTTCTTCTTCATTTTTCCAATTCGTAGAACAAAAGATACACCTCCTTCTGCATGCCCAGCACCTCGCCAGTCTTGGCCTCGCGCACCTTTTCGTCGCTCACGCGCCACCAGCGGTCCAGGTGTTGCTTGGCCCTCTTGGGCTTGACGCGCTTGATGCTTCCCGCGAGTGAATGCGTCGCTTGCGACTGTGGCTGTGATTCGGGGCGCTGCTTCGGTGACCCCGTCTTGCTGCCTCCATCGTGCTTGCCCGATGCAAGTCGAGAGAGCGCCGACTTGGTGGATGCGGCAACGGACCGGAGGCTGCTGGTGTCCGTGTCGCGGCCGTTGATGCTCGGGCTGTTCTTTCCCGGCACCACAGAGGAGGGGACACTGCGCGGGGGTTGCACCGGTACGGAGTCGAGGGATGGCGTGGATGATGTTGTGGTAGAGGTAGGAGAAAGAAGCTCGGGAGTCGATGTGGCAGGGCTGTCTGCATGCTTGGCGCGAATCACGGGCGTGGATAGAGGCGTCGGCGTCTTACTGTAGACTTCAGACTGCATGAATGTGTTTTGGTTTGGGAAGTGTGGTGGGACATTTTGCCGCCTAAACGCTTCGTAATGGCCGCTGTTGTGACCGCCGCGATGCGTCACCATGCCGAGGAGCTTGTATCTGCGTTGGTCTGCTAGGCCGCCGAGGGGCAGCTGCTCCGGGAATGCCACCTTGGCCGAGTTCTTCTGCGTCATCTGACCGACGCCGTAAATGGAACGTGATAGATGAATGGCGAGAATCTTGGGAAAGATGGTCATGCGCGTCGTCTTGGCGATGCGGCGCTTTGGTGCGTAGCGGATATCGCCAAGATCAACACCCTCGGGAGGCTGCTCCGGGTCCGTCTCGATGGCCTCTTTAAGCTTGGCGATGCTGTCGAGAGCACTGGCTTTGAAGGATTCCGATGTGGAGCGCGAGACTTCATGCTCGAGATTGGTCACAGTCTGGAAAAGACGGCACATCTCGCACTTAAAGTCATCAATGTATTCCGTCTTAAAGATGCCGTCGAAGCAAGAGCTGAGCGAAGTAGACATGACCTGCGGCACGGCCAAGGTTATTGTGCAAAAGTTTTCTTCGCGCGGCTTCGTCTTGTAGCCACACGTCTGACATTCAAGATGAGATTCGTATTTGCCTTCCATGGGGAAGCCATCCTCAAGTCCCATGGGCAGCGGCCGAGTCGAATGCGGCAGGGCTTGATTGGGCAGCAGGCTATCCGTGTCTGAACTTGTCTGCGAGTTAACTCCAGTGCCGTTAGTTCCATTTGTGGCAGGCTCTGTTGTGTCATTTGAAGTGACAGTTTTCGAGGCTTGCTTCTCAACCTTTTCGTGGTCGCTATGTTCGCCGTTTGAATTGCTGGCAGAGCTGTTGCTGCTGCTGCCGACGGTTGTTCGAGCGTGTAATCTCGCTCTTTGCCCAGCATGATACTCGTCTTTTAAACGTTCGGCAACAATTTGTAGAAATTCTTGTGCGTCTTGTTGTTGTCTGCTGATGCGCTGCTTGAAGGCGACTTCAAGCACACGCACAAACGGAAACGGAGAGATGGCTTTCTTCGCGATGGGTCGCTCGTTCAAGTGATCGAGCATTTCCTTGAGTCCATGCGTGACGAGTCCATCCTGCAGACCCTGGAGCTTCCACAAAGGCAGCTCGCCACCGCCGCTATTCTCTTCTGACGAGCTGGGCTGGACCAAGTTGGCGTAGACTGCTGGGTCCTCGATGCTGCGACGGTGCGTCTCGCGGATTAGGTAGATGCGCAGGTCGCCCAGGCCGGCAAGGGCCTGAAGGACTGAGTTGATGAAGCAATCATTGGCCTGGTTGCGCAGGCCGACAATGGTCTTCTTTTTGGAGCTGGTGCCGTCCTGGTCAATGGCAAATGTCGGTCCAAAGACGTAGATGAGGGCCGCGGCTGCGAGTGACGCCCCGGCGGCGTACGTCACCACCGTGGCCGACTTGTCGGGCATTAAAAGATTGTCGGTATCGTCGTCGTCTGTCCCTGTCGACCTGTGAAACGCCGGGAGTCGAGAGAAGAGGGGGAAGTGTGTTGGAGGCGACGCGCTCGGTTCGAATCGGGATTAGCGGAGCACAGAGGAGGAGCGCTGACGCCGTGCGGGTGCGAAGTCGGTGACGGCGACGGTGTGCAGCTGCGCAGGGCGTGTTTATGCGTATGCTGTGAATAGATCCTGCGCCCGCTTGTGCGACAAGTTTTTATTTCGATTTTCGGGGGGCGTGCGGTCAGCCAAGACGGCTGCGCGTAAGTGATCGACTCTGCGCACAGGTACCGCCCTGACAGGTCGCTGCGCTGGGACTAATTGGATCGGATCGGATCTGACCAGGCGCGCGCGGGTGGTGTCGAGAGCTGCGAGTGGTAGGGTCCAGGAGGATTAAAGTTGTGTCGCATGAAAGCCCTGGGAGTTGAGACGCAACAGCTCGCGTGCCCGTCTGGCTGTTGTCGTTGGGAACTGACGTCAAAGGGCAATGCAGAATCAGAGTGCGACGGAGGGGGGCGGGCGGCGACGGCAGCGGCGTTTTCTGGGTTGCGGTGGTGGCGGACTTGGGGCCGGCCAAATCCACCACTGTCAGGTGTAATGATAAGGTGGCAGCGGCTAAAAATGAACGGAAGATTTCAGAGTTTATGTAGAATCATTAAGAAAAAGATATTATTCCCCCCTGTTCTGTCAAACATACATGCTGTAACACAACTACTGTCGGGTTGCTCGGAAGGCACGTTTCAGGACAATCCCGACAAGCTCGCAGCAGTTGGCATATTGACCCGCGCAGGTCTTCGCCTGCCTCTTCAACACTTTTTTTCCTTGCCCCGACGAAAACTAATACCGGCAGCAAATAGTTTCGTTTCAACCATCCTTCTCCGCATTTGAATACCACCTCCCAGCATGGCCAGAGCACACCGACGCTAGTGGTATTAGTCGCTCCCTTCAAAGCCCTCTTTCCAGCCACTCACGCAAAAGATCCTTCCTCACCAGGCAGCCAAATAAGATAAACTACGCCTGCTTCTGTCATGGTCGTATTGCTAGCCAGAGACGCTACTGTAACTCTGCATCCGTATCCAGTACTCCTTATCGACTATCGACGTGACCCTGGGGTAAGGATGCGGGGGAACGAGCTTGCCGATTGTGCGGACAGAGACGTCCCAGGTAAATAAGTCATGGAAATACGAGAACCATCTCGGGGAACCGGATAACAATTAGTTTCCGAAATGGTTTCCAGAAGAAAATGCATATGCGCCCTGCCACACCCACACCCTCCCACACCTGCGCTAGTGGTGGTTGCAATGCATGAATCCAAGCCACAGCGCTGATCACCACACCCTTTGGCCGCCTCACACACTTGCATATAAACTTTTGATCAGCTTGCTATGTTAAAATCCTGTCAGTTTGACATCAGGAAAAAACTACAAAAAATAAATAAAAAAAACATACAACAGCCGGTGTTCGCTGGTCGTCACCGACCCAACTACTAATCTGCCGATTGACAGCTTATCTATGGGAGAGCGGACGGGATCCCGAGTTCTCTGTCATCTGTGGTCGTATGTGTAAGTTTCTGAGCTGATTCAAGCTATATTCGTGGTGATTTTGTTTATTTTTCGCTCATTTCAATGGGAGACGAGGGCGATATTTGGTGTCTGTTCTCTATCTAAGTGTAATGCAACATGTAAAGTAAAAATCATAAGGTAGAGCTTCTCCGTGGCAATTGTGTTCATATCATCTTGTTTTCCAGAAGCTGCAGATCGTAGGTCGAGTGATTACCTATGTCACAATAGGCTTGACAAGCCGAAATCTCTAACAGCAGTACCGCAGAACAAACGTGGCTTCGTTGTATTTGCCTTGGGCTGATAATTTTCTAGCGCTCTTACAGCGCCGTGCCGTCTGCACATGCATTGTGGCTGTCAAGCCACACAAAGCTTCCTCTTCTTCTGTACTTTGATCTAGTAGCTCTATATATTTTATCATTTCATTTGGATATCGTACATGTCCACTATTCGGCCTTCTCCTTGGGTCGAATCTCAACAGCCAATCGGCAACCAGAATAGAAATTATGCGCCATCGATCTTGTGCCACCGTCTCCTACCATTACGTCGGTTCTGGCCTAGGCTTCAACATGAAAAGCGACCTCCAAGGAAAACTGTTGGCTCTCTCTCCAACACCATTCGCATCCTCCTGCTTCCGTGTGCGTGGCTTGAGACGCTCTGCCTCCGCATGCTCAAAGTCGACACCTCGACGCCATTTCGCATGTTTCTCGTCCAAGATCTGCATCCAATCTATCCCGCTCGCGACTCCAATTCGCTGGGCTTTCTCATGATTCTCTTGATTCCGTGGCTTGTTGCTTCCGAGGCTAGGCGCAACTGCGTGATGCCGGTAAGACGGTTGCTTCGTCGGGTCACCCGGCGCTGCCGTCGGCTCGTCGTGTGGTTCGTCATGTTCCTGCGCGTCTGGCTTTACATGGCTTTGTTCAATTGGCACGTGGCAGAACTCTTACACAATCCTTTTTGAGCGGTCAGCCTATGCATGAGGATATCTTCTCTGATTTTCATACTGGGAAGGACCCTACGAGGCGGCCAGCCAAATTGCTACCCGTTCTGGGAGCATTGGTTCGCAAAAGGCAGGAATCGCATATGTCTTATAGCTCAGAAACAAAATATTATATACAGTCATAATCAAAGCTTATAGACGCCCTGGGGCACCCACAGCATTGAAACTACTTGCTCGTCTTGACATGCAAGGCTTCTCTATTTCGGCAGCGTAGGAGATACTCCCACTCCGCACAGCAATACAACGGTTAGTTGAATGCCGCCGCTTCATTCGTCCGTGACGGAACCGCCAAGAAAGTCTTTAGTATCTATAGATACACACCATGATTCACTCCTACTCTTCTTCAGTTTTATGCACAGTAAGTAAAGTCTATATATTTCCATGATATCTTCTATACCAAACCTCATCCCACAACCTCTCCTCTCCAGTCCCAAATCTGCCCACTCCAAACTCCCATGCTCACCCACGCCTGCACCGTCTCCAGCTCCGTCTCGTCGCCGTAATACGACGTCGGCACGTCGTACACCTCCACCGTCACCGCGCCCTCCGGATCCCTCTCCTTCCAGCCGTCCGTCTGAATGTCCTGCACGTCGCACGCCACATCCACCAGCATGAACCGCACCTTTTTCCTCTCGTCAAACTCGACCAACCCCTTTTCTCTGGCCTCGGCCCCCGCCGCAAAGTACTCCTTCTTCATGTCCAAGACGCCCACGTTGCGCGGCCGCGCAAACACCACGTCCGTCAGCCGCGGCACGCCGCGCGCGAGCCCGTCCCAGAGCGTCTCGTCGTCGAGCGCCGCGCCAAACAGCACCAGCCGCCGCAGGTCCGGCCACGCGTTCCAGAGGTCCTCTGTGCGCAGCAGCGGCGCGCTGCTCCCCGCGAGGTTGAGGTTGGGGTACTCGTCCAGGCAGACAAACTCCTCCAGGCGCTCCAGCTGGGCGAACCCCTCCCGCAGCATCCGGCGCACGCCCAGGTGGTCCACGGCCGGGTGCAGCGTGTCAAAGGGCATGCGCACGACGAGCCGCTCGAGCGTGCCGCTGACCCTGTAGAGCAGCGCCCGCACCAGCTTCGCCGTGGGCAGGTCGTCCAGGAGGTGCCGGTCAAACGGCGCCAGGAACATGGCCGGCGCGCGCTGGCCCGGCGCGACGCGCAGGTCTTTGGGCAGCGTCGCATCCTTGGCGGCCGCCTCCAGGCATCGCAGGAAGGACTCGGCCCGCCGGCGCGAGTCGAGGTAGACGCAGCGCTGGCGGAGCAGCCTCTGCGCCTGTTTGTAGGTAAGTTTGCTGGCTGTGCTGAGCGCGAGCAGTGTTTTTGTAGATGTGTGATGGGGAGGTAGAATTGTGTCAGTGTCGTTGGCCGGCAAGACGCAATCGACAATCTGGAGGATGAGCTCGGGCAGCAGCTGGACGCTGTTTGCCGCCGTTGATGTTACCTCTGCGCATGGCAGGATGGGTTCGGTTTGTTTTCCATTTGATTGCATGAAAGATGTTCTCTCAAAATCTCTCAGTTCTATTCTCCTGAGAGAAAAATGTAGGAAGATACCGGTGGCAGATGGTAAGTTTATAGGCAGTTGCTCACATCTCTGCCTAAGCGGGGCATGTTGATCAAGGCTGTTGCCTACAACACGCAGCCTTGGCACATTTCTCATGATGGCCACATTATGAGTCCATTTTACTCAAATAATTTATTCATTGTCTATGTTGTCTTATTATTGATACAGTGTAGTCTTAAATGGACCAGGCAGTCTTCTCCCAGTCCAGTATTCAAACGCTGCGTGGGGTCTAGCTTGCGCCAGATGCCCAAGGGAGGACTACAAATAATGAACCAACTCCACCCATGACGCTATATAAGAAAGAAGAAACAATTTAAAAGGAAAAACCCAAGGGATATCGAAGATTGAAAACGCCGTTACTTTCTCGGACTCTCGTAGCTGTAGTCGACACTCCATAGCGGATCCCACACCATGGATCTCTTGTCTGCGCTCTCTGTGGACTCCTCTCGCTGCACATGGCCTCGAGTCTGGGCAACAAGCTCAAGTCAGTAACCAGCAGCTCAAGGGCCGAGAAGGGTATCAACATTGCGTACCTCGGCTGCGGTGCTGGCGGCTGATGGTCCCTCGCCTGCATCGCCCTTCGCCACCATGGCACTCAGCGGCGATGGCTGTGCCGGACTGGTGCCCACTGGCGTTTCTGGCGCCGCTGCCCGCAGAGAGTCGGTTTCGCTGGCCAGCGCGCTGCTCTTAAGAAGCGCTGCTCCGCCGGCGATAGAAAACGGTGCCTTCTTCGAGTTGGAGCTGCTGCGGCGGCTCTCAAGGCTCTTGGAGAGCGTCTTGTTGATGCCCTCGATGCTGCTGATACTATCGCGGTTCTTGCCCTTGACGTGGATGTGCTGCGACTGAATATTCGCTGTCGCCTCGACGTTATTGGCGGCGACCGTGGACTTGCCCATACCAGGAGTCGTTGGGGCGCCGGGCTTGTCCTCCTGAGCGTCGATGAGGTACCATCGCAAGCCGTCGGAAAGCTGGAACGGGTTGTCGTTTTCCTCATCGCTGATGACGTTGCTAGCAGCAAGGCTCTTGGACAGGTCGACCACTCGTTCTTGAATGCGAGTGATGCGGGCCACCAGCCACTCGCGATGTCGGAGCTTGTGCGAATCCTGCTCGCGCAGGAAGTAATGAGGGAACCCAACGTTGAAGGCAGCCCAGGCTCCAGCCTGTTGGTTACGCGTTGGCAGGAAAAGCGCCAGGTCGCCTTCTTTGAAGTGTCTGTACGCAATCTTGTCGGCTGCGTCTCTTTGTTGAACATGAGCTCTGTCGCGGTACGTCTTGGCTTCACGTTGCCACTTGCGAGCCTTGTGCTCTGCCTCCTTGATTCTGTGATAGATGGTTTCGGCAAACAAGTCCATATTAAAGGAGCCAAGCGATTGCATAAACGCGGAATATTTCTGCTCCTCCGTCACGGCATCGTTGTTGGTCATCCAGTAGAGAAGCTCGAGATCAGCACTATCGTGGATGGGCTTGCTCAGGCTCGCCGATCTCTTGACAGATAAAGAGGGATCGGACAAGTCGTGGGCGCTCTGGCCCTGTCTTTCGGCACGCGGTACCTTGGTAACCGTCATTTCTGTGCCATCTCGGGCTACAGAATAGCCAATGCGCTCCAGAAGACGCGTTAGGCGGTCGTTTTGAGAGTAGACCTTCTGAGTCAGGTCCTTGGTTCTCTCGTCGCGAGCCTCGTAATGATTTGTAGACGAAGAAAGCTTCTCTTGCAATGACTCAATCTTGCTCTTGAACATGTGAACCTCCTCCTCGAGACTTCCAACACGCGACTGTCGCGAAGCAAGATCCTCTGTAAGCTCAGAGACTTTGCGCTCCGTTGCTTCGAGCTTCTTCTGAAGCGTTTCAGAGCCCGTTTCCCCGTCGGAGAGTTGACTGCGTAACGTGCTAAGCTGCTCCCTGCCTTCGTTCAGCTCGCCTTCGAGTGCAGTAACCTTGGCCTTTTCCTCTGCCAGGTTCTCGCGCAGGTGCATGGCGACCTCCTCTTCTTGAGCAAGAGTCTGCTTGATTTGGGCCACCTCGGCGCGGAGCTCTTTGGCGCTATTTGAAGCCTGGTCCAGGTTGGTCTTGAGCATGGACGCCTCGCTTTCGGCGTCTTGGAGCTTGCTGAGCAAATCAGCAGCATAACCAACAACAGCCTCAGTTAGGTCCATGGCATCTTCGGGAGTTTCACTGCTGGGAGCCACATCTTGGTGCAGTTTCCTGAGAAGCTCAACTTGCTTGTTCGCTGTCTCTTCTGCTTCCTGCAATTTGCGACTAATGGTATGATGCTCGTCTTTGGTAGTCTGAACAAGTCGATCTGATGCGTCCAGTTTCTCACGCTGAAGTTGAGCCTCTTTGCGCAGAAATTCAACTTGGCCTTGCGATTCGAGGTTTTCGTCATTGTGCTCCTTCTTCATGCGCTTCAGCTCATCCTCCAGTGCCTGCATCTTTTCGTCATACGAAGCCTTCTCGTTCTCACGGGATTCTCCGAAGTGCTCCATATCATCTTCGGTCTCTTCCAGACGAGCTCTGAGGCCTTTGATCTCCTCCTCTAGATCTTTGCGTTCTTCCATGAATTCGCGCTTGAGCGCTTCCATATTTTCCATGAGGTCCTTCTTGGTGGAGTTGGCCTCCTCCATCTGGGTTTTGATCTCATTGTGCTGCGTGGATTTGGCGTCAAAGTCTTTCTGAACCTTGGTCGAGCGCAGTTTCTCCTCTCGCAAATCGTTCTCGAGCTGCGCAATACGCCGCAGGAGAGGATCAGCGCCGTCAGAGGATCGTCGGCGATCCTCGACACGGTTTGACCTGATGGAAGCGCTGGATCCCGGGCGTTCTTGGGGTTGCATGATCGGGGGCTGGAACAAGTTTCCATGTCGGGAGGCCTGGCTTTGTCTATGCAGCAAATCTTCGAGGCGTCGCACACGGCTTTCTGCCGTCTTGAGCTTATTTTCAAGTTTTGATTTGTCATCTTGGAGTGAACGAAGCAAATCATCGTCCCCACGAATCATCAGGCCACTTCTTCCCAAAGCTGCCTCGTGAATGCTTCCGTTTTTAAATGCCTTGAGCCGCTTCGATTGCTGTTTCGTTGGGCTCACGAGCTCTTGTACAAGTTTAGTAATGTCTTCGAGTAGCGTCTCGTCAGTTTCCTGCGCTTTGAGATGCTGGATAAAGTCATCAAGATCATCCTTGGTCAATGACGGCCATGGTTCGTCATCGCCGTGTAGGTTCACCTCGAGCCCCATGACGTTGGTGTCTAAGCCAGGACCATACGTGCTGCCAACCATCTTTTGCCATCTCCGCCGTCTCTTGGATTCTTCGTCCTGAAATAAAGCCATCTCATTGGCGAGCGTGGATGAATCAAGTTTCACCTTGTCAGTCCACTCTCGGCGGCGAATTGCTTCCACGACGAAGGAAGCATACATGTACGGAAGCTGATAGATGAGTCGTAGGTAATCAAACGTCGTCATGTCATCTTCTGAAGAGTTCAATACGTTGATTTGATTGCGCACACCGCTGTGCTGGGCAGTGATTTCGGTAATAACCTTCATAAAGCTGACAGACTCAGCGGCGATGGAGTTTCTGGCCGAAGTCGCATAGTAGAGCATCTCATCCATCTCCTTGGCTCGTTTCTTCAGGGTCGGGACTAGCCGCTCGGTATGATTGGACGCAACTTTGGACGCCTGAGCCAAATCGCGCTGCGAAGAACCATAAGTCAGAGCGGAGCGGTAATCGTCGTCAATCTGCTTCACAACGACTTCAATATCTTCGAGCAGCTGCGCCGTGTCGTTGTTGTGTGTCAATGCGGACCGACCAGTTAGCTTTTCAAAATCCGCAATCAGCACCTCAAGTCCTTGATGCATCTGCTTCGCGGCCTTTTCCAAATCTGTAGCCTTGTCGCTGAACCGGCGTCGCGCGGTGGGCGCCAGCTTGCCAGCCTTTTTCGCCGTCTCCAGCTCGATGAGGTCCTCCAGCGTCGGGTCATTCTTCACAGACGTCATGTTGGTCATGAACTTGACCATGGCGGGCGATATCGGCGTATTCCGTGCGAGGTTGAGATACTGCTCCCACGAGCCGGCGAGGCGGTCGTGCTCAAGTAGCGCCGGGTCTACCCACTTCTTGAGCTCCGCGTATTTGGGCTCAATCTGCTTGACGCTAATCTCGAGGTTGGCCAGCGCGGCGTCGAGGCACTTGATCATCACGTCAATCTCATCGTAACGTGCGCGGGCGGCAGTGTCGAGGCGGCCACAATCCTCGGCGAGCCGGATAGCCCAGGACCGGCGCTCCTTGTAGAGGTCCCGCCACGATTCGATGTCCTCGACATCTTCGATCGAGTTTGGGGCGTTGGGTATCGCATAGGGCCGCGGCAGCTGCGCTTCGGTGCCTAGGGCGGGTGATGAGCCGGCCGAGGCCTGCTGGCTGACTCGAATATCGTAGATGTAGAGCTCCTTCTGTAAGGTCGCCATTCGTTAGCATCTGGCGATGGTTAGAAGATCAGGCGCAGATAGACATACCTCGGCATGCATGCTCGCAAACTTGACGCTTCGGCCTTGGGGCGTCAGTGCTACCATGTGCTGCAAAGAGACGGAGCTATTGCGGGCAACCCATGCTTTCAAGTCATCCAGCCTAGTAGAGCGTCAGCAAGTAGTCCATCGTCCACCTACTCGGTCCGCAAAGACCAGGCCATGTACGTACGTTGAGAAGCGCGAGGTATCGACCTCCAGGCGCTGGCCCGTGTGGGCAATCAACACCTGTGTAGTCATCTCGAGACATTCGCCATGGAGGAAGCCGGGGGCAAAGGCGCAAACAGTCGGGCTGGTGGCGATGTCGGGCGATGGGGATTTGGGGGGCTTGTCGCTATGCGTGAGGAATGATACTGCAGGAAAAGGATGGCAGAAAAGGAAATGAAAAGACGAAATGCAAGGTACGGCGAAAATGAGGCAGCAGGGCAGATATGCGAGACGAGGTTGAGCAGAGACAAGGCGGCGGTAGATTGGTGGCGGCAAGTCAGTGACGCTAGCTCAGGTCAGGCAGCTCTCCGTGCGTCGGCCAGTGTGGAGGCGGTCCTGCTTTTGGGGTCCCTCCCTCTTCTTTGGGGACGATGTTTTAGCGGGTTAGCTGTTCGGTGCTCGTGAGTGAGAGTCACTGCAACAGCGTGACGGGCGCCTTGTGACTCGCTGGCTGCTGACTGCAACCCCACTGCGCCGGCCTGGCTCGAAGTGGTCCTGGTCCGGTGCCTGCAGATTTGTGATGAGCCACAAGTGGCTGAAGCGAGTGTGGCGCGTCGTTGGAGTCGCGAGGCGCGTCTCAAGGAAGTGTGCTCAACTCACTCATGCACGCTTATATCTGCTGAATTGGTAGCGGAGGAGTTTCATTGGAGGATATGCAAGAGCTTTGATTTCATCATTTTACCGCTTCTCGACCGAGGTGGAGGACACATCTCATCGATATGGATGATGATGAGCACATGGAAGACGCCGAGGCCACGCGTGAGCCACAGCTGGCTTTGTCTGAGGATGAGAGGCAAATCTTGGAGCTATACGACAAGCTGCAGCATGTTCGGCTCGAAATTGCCATTATAAACGCTCAAAAATCACAAAAGTCTAGTATGGCGCTTCATTTCTCGCGCTCGCATCCTTGGTGTGGCGTTGTTTGTGAGATTTTCACTCCCGTGCTAATGAGATGAACAGCCCCAGCCGACGACTCACCAGAAGCGCAGGCCGCTGCACAAAACGCCTTGTTACAGGCCCGGTCCAAATACAAACTACGAAACGATGCCGTCGAACTCGTCATGATGGCCAACCCTGTTCTCAAAGCCGTCCACGGCGGGACGAGTGCATCTCCCATAGAACGGTACGTGGCCGCCATGCCTTGTCTCTTTCTCTCTCCTTCTGACTTTGGATAATCTCTAGCGATCTGCTTCCTTACATTGTCGACCGCGACGAAGCCGCCGTCCAGGTCGCCAAGACCACCGCGCAAACCCAAAAGACGCGCGACGCCATCACCGACGTGCAGGTGGAGACGCTGCGCGTGTGCCGGCGCAACGTCAACCTGACGAGCAGGCTGTTTGGTCTGGCGGAGCAGCTCAAGGAGCGCAAGGCCGTGGACTGGGACGGCGGCGAGGAGGCGATGCGGGTGCGTGAGGAGAAGCGCAAGTGGCGCGCGGTCAAGGGCGCGGCGAGCGGCATCGTGGCGGGCAGCGGCGTGGACTGGGTGTCGGACGAGGCGCTGCGCGACATGGTGCTGGATCCGGAGGATGACGACTAGCTGTACATAGTTCTGTATGAATAATGACGCGTGAATTATTTGATTTTTCAGTTGTTGCCTTTGGTGTGCTGTGATGCAGTGGCGTTGTGTTATATGGAGGTGTCGTGTAGCAACTACCTAAAGAACGGGGTGCAAGTGGTCACGTAAATAGGTCGTCGATGGCCACTTTCCACGACCACATCGATCTAGGCACAGCAACCGCCAAAACCAGATCGATAGGTGCCACATAGACTAGCGATCATATCACCATGCAAGGATACGGAGAAAACAGACCACAGCCTTGAGAATGCCTCGTCAAAAATGCATCGTAATGTGCAGGGTAGGCCAACATCGTCGTGATACCCTCGTCGTCTCCACAACCGCGTTTCTTCATGCTGCATGGCAGGTTCAAGACTGGCCGGCCGCCAATAAAGGGCCAATGCAAGCAGGAAGTTGTCAGAAGTGACCAAGGCTGTACAAACTGAAGTAGGTGAATGCCTACGGTTCTCATAACCAGTCAATCTACGCGCCGAGTCTACCAGTACAGTCCCACGAGGTCAACTTCCTGACGCGTAAATTGGTCGCAAAAACGAAAGCCGCGATCACTCTACGGGAAACTGATCCAACCACAAGCTGCACTACAACAGGCATGCCTGGACCAACCTGCGGTATCGAGAATCACATCTCTTGCCGTCATTTCGCCTACAACAAAATCATCGCGATGCATCTCCTTGCTTCACATCATGGGCACCTCAAAGCCACCATTCATCAGCGTGGGTGCAAGGAAAATCCACTAAGAAAAACCAGAAATCCATATTTCCTTTCAAATAAGCGTATTCCGTGGATAATCCGTGAGCGGGGGAGAGGGGGGCCAAAGTGGCTTGCTCTTGAGAACAACGAAACGCACCACCCACGATGGTGCGGCGCAAGCTCACCAAGCAGCAGCAGTGACGGCAAGCAAATAACACCAGTCGCAAGAAGTGGAGAGCTCTCTTTCACTTGTTTTGGGGGTGCGCTTTGCGCGTGTGGCAAGGGTTCTCAAAGTTCCCACGCAACAATGGCGTAATTACAAATTACGGGCAACGGAGCTTCGGGGTAAAATCAAGCAAGCTAAGCAAGCTGCAGGAACAGACCAATGAAAGTTTACGACTATCTAAAAGAAAAAAGAAACGGGAGAAAAGAGGTGATTGAGATTTCACCTATGCTCGGGGGGGCGCTACGACTACCCATAGACTGGCACCTCTCACACGCCCCCCTGCTAGGAAAGCTCCTCCTGCTCCCTCCTCCAGTGTGGCAACGACGGGCAGCTGGGAACGCCCTTTTTTCTTATTTTTTAGTGGGGAGAGTATTTTCAGAGTGGCAATGTACCAGCACAGTATTAGCAAGGGGCAGAGCTTCGCTGGTGGTGCAGGAAATGGTGTGTCTGCGTACCCGCCCGAGGTCTCTGGCTGGTACCCTTCTTTTTCTCTCCCTTTCTTTACTCCAGATTTGGGCAGGGGCCCTCGTCAGGTTTCGGGCCCAGCCAAACCAGTTCATCCATAGAGGAGCCACGCACGGCGTGGTTTCGGTGGGTTTTGTAGGCAAGCTGGGGGTCAGGCAAGGCTAGCAGCAGCCAGGTCACTCTGGCTCACACAGTAATACTGCGTACGGGTGCAGGCCAAACTCCATTCGTACGGCACCTCCTTGTTAGAGCCTGCGTTGCGTTGCGGCTGCTGACAGCGTAATCAGTGCCGACGCAGAGCTACGGGCCCGGGTATTGCGTGGTTGACATCAAAAGCCGTGCAGCAGCGTGCAGGTGGCTGGCGATGCTGCAGCTACCCAGTACGCCAGCACAACGGACTTACATCTAGACAAGCTGCAAATCACTGTGGTAACAGTCACCTGGGAAACTATATTTGGTATGATTACATGATTACGTTGAGTGTAAAAATGAAATATTTTCACCTGGGCAATCAATGGCTTGGTATACGCACTCTCTGAGCGCGCATCATGGCCGAAAGCGTGTCTCTTAGGCACGACGAGAAGCAAGTGGGCATCGTTGACCTTAAAAAGGGCTGGCTGGGGAGCGAGTGATCTGGTGCAGCAGCTTGTTTTGGTGGTCCGGCTGTGTCTGGCGCGACGTGGGCGCAATAAAAAAAATCAGAGCGCAGCGCCAAAATAACAGGCAAAGGGGTGGCGCCAGAGAGCGAGAGACGGAAAAGGCAAGGTACCAAGACCAAAGTACCAGTACTTTGAAAATTCGTATGACGATACTTTGGGGAATGCGAGTGGGCAAGTACCCCGCTCAGCCTGTGCTTAGCTTGCTTTTTGCATGCGACCAGGACAGCGCGAGACTGGGAGGAGGGGGGGGGCTTGCGAGGGCAGCGCATGATGGGATAGTCTGGCAGCACCCAGCACCTCTCTCTGCCAGTTCTTTGTGGTCCCACTGCCCAGCGGATGAAGCTCGCTTGATTGTGAAGCTATCTCTGGCTAGTCCTGGTGGTGTCGGACGCATGAGAGTAGGGAGTCTTTGGATATAGTCCTCCCGAACTGTTCTTTTCGACCCAAGAGAGTTCTCCTGCAGCTCCTGTAACGTGAAAAATCTGCGCCGTAGATTCGAGCAGAGATTGCAACTCGATCACAGAGACACCAGTCACACACGTAAACCGACAGATTTCTTGTCGCCGTTCCTGCCCTTGATCACGCCCAGCGCCCGTCGCGTCAGGCAACGGCAGCAAGATGTCTAGCAGGTTGGTGCAAAAGGGAGTGATACATACCAATACGATAATCGCTCAGAGTACCACGTACAAGACCGACAAGCTGGCTGCTCAAAGGGGCCAACCTGACTAGCTTCGGAAGTTTAACTGCACGCCCTCGTTGTTGATGCAACGCAGCTCTCGAACCGCCCTTGTGTGCCTCTGCCCATGTCTCAGAGATTGCCAGCAAAGTAGCTGTTGCCGTGAGGAGCAGGTACTGAGCAGTATAATAGGGATGGACCCTGTGATGTCTTGGTATTGGACCGTGTCTACTTGGGAATGCAGCCTCGTCGTCTAAGTCCAAGTATTGGATTACATCTGGCTGGCTGCCTGGGCACTTGGGCCACCATTGGCCAGCGAGATGGAAAACGCCTCAAACTTGAAGTGTGGAATAAGCTACCCATCATAACACCCTTGGCAGATCTATTTCGCAGACTCGCGTAGAAGGACGTGTGCCAGACGGGCATCCGATCTGTGGTGCAACGTGAGATGAGAATTGCATGTCGAGGTAGCTATGGTGGGGCCGATGTCGATGCGACTGCGGCATCGTCATGGTCTGTCTACATTGGCGGCGCATGGCCAAGTGTACGAGGCGGTACGCACTTGCTGGATGGAGCTGGACCGCGAGGGCACGAATGCGTGGTACGGGGTTGCATGCAAAACACTTATATCGATTCGCGAATGTTTGCTGGGGGTCGCGCAAAGTGCCGGGGGAGGGTAGGACCCTTGAAGCTAGCGAGGCTGGTATTCGGCTGATGAGCTGGACCTAAATTGCTGAATAAAGAACGAGAAAAAGTAATAAAATCATTATTATTCATCACTGGTAAGAATCGCGTCGAATTGCATTGCAACACTGTGTAGAAAGGCGAGCAGAGCATGTATGCCGACTTGGTGCAGAGACGGGGGCATAGTGAGAGGCAGCTAGAGCGCAGATTTGGCGCGGGACGACGGCAAGCCGGGGGGGCAACTGCTTGGTTTGGCTTTGACTGGCTTTGACTGGCTAGACGGGCAAGACTTGGTGTAGGCCCATTCTGCGTGGTACGCAGGGTGTTTGGTGAGGGGCCGGCGAAAACAGACGAGGGGTCCAAGTACACTGTGCGAGATTAGCAGGACAAGAGCCAGAATGTACAGTACTTTGCTGGCGGAGACGGCTGCAGAGCAAGTACCGGTACAGTACCACACAAAAGAGACGGGGCTAGACCGTCCAAGCGTGTCGCGGGCAGCGTGGTTGGCAGCCAAAATGGTACCTAGTGGGCTGCGGCATTTTAGGGAGAGGAGCAGGTACCCGGTTTGGCCCGCCTAGTCAGCTGTGAGTGTGTGTTGCGCTCACTCGCACGCCTGTCGCAGGAGGCGTGCTTGGTTGCTGGGCATGTGGTGTGAGAAGTGTGGTGCAGGTGTGTGTTTGAGAGGGCAGCAGAACCATGCCGAGGGATTATCTGACGATTTTTTTTGTTCTTGCTTATCTGTACAGTAAATTGCATTTATCAATACTGTAGAAAGAATAATCCCTTTATTTTTTATTAAATTGAAAAAAAGAGGAGTCGAATCGGATTTTTAGCGAGGGGGCAGCTGGCACTTGTAAGCTGGCAGCTGGCAGCGAGTGATGGTGAGCAAACGGACGCGGGGCGCGTTTGTTTGTTGGCAGCTGGCAACAACGGCCGCCACAATTCAAGGGAGCAACAAGTACCGGGACTAGCGTAATTTGGAGTCAGGAGACGATCTCAAATACATGCTCTATTCAGAATAGAGAGAAAAATAAAACAACCAAGCTCAGAGGGGGCGTGCAGTACGGCCCAAGAAAAGGCGTGCGTGTTTGTGTCTATCCGTGTGTGGTGGTGCGTGTGAATTGTGTGTGTGTCAGTAATAGCGTGTGTGCCGTGGTGGTGCTGAGGGCAGTCTGGCGCAGCACAAGTGCAGGTACCTGCGCTGGTACGTACCAGTACATGGTATCCGTACCGTACACTCCTCCTCCGCCTCCTCCTCTCACTTTCCTCCTCTGCGGCAGTAGCTCCGTCGCTGGGCGGCAGCGTGGCAGCGCTGGGCAAGCCGCCCCTCCACCCCTCCTCCTCTCCCAACT
>JARDXD010000084.1:0-77993 GCA_029218145.1 Aphanocladium album
CTGCTCACCCCAAACTCCCCCCAGCGCCCCATTGCCTATCACTCGTGGTAGCAGCGCTAATGGCTTCACCCGTAATAACGTAGCAGCTCTGGTGCAAGTGACTAGTTGAAATAGAGCATGGTACCTTTTTGCAACCCTGACCATTAGAAAAAAAAAAGTTACTTGCGAGTCCTGCTCTATTACGTCGCTACGTAACTTGCTTGCCGTCCTGCTGCCGTCCAGCCGTGCACCCATCCCTCTGCCCGCTACCACCATCTACACCAGGTAACTAAAGTAGCTGCTGCTGCCCGCGCACTAACTACTACCCTACGTCCCTCTACTAAGCTAGTACTTACTGCTGGTACCTCTCCTCCCTGCCCGTATTTCCCGACCCATCCTCTCGGTCCCTTAACATCGCCGCGCGCTGTCTCTTGCTAGGGCTCTTTTTTTCCCTTCAGCTACGCCGCCTCTCATCATCATCTCCTTTTTTTGGATTCTGCATTTCTCCTCATCTTTAGATATCATTCTTTTTCTTCATCCTCTGTTCTCTTCTTGCAGAACTTCTCTCCATCCCCCAAAAGGCCGCTGGCCGTTTTCCTTTGCTTCAACCGTTCCACGGCGGATTCCCTGCAGGCTCAGAGTTTCCAATATCCATTATGGCTGCCGTCGCCACCTCGCCGACCACCTCGCCGCCTCCCGCGGACAACAACTCTCTGCCCGGCACATTGGGCATTGACAACTCGGCCAGACTCCGCGACGCTCCCATATCACCTGTCCGTGTCAACTTCCAGGACCACGCTTGGCCCAAGCCCTCCAATGCCAACATTGAAGTCGCTGCCGACCATGTCCCTCAGAAGCAGCTTGCCGACATGTCGCTCTTGTCCAAGCCTGTAGACGACGCTGCCGTCGCCCGTCTGCGCGCTCAGGAAGCCCATCGCAACTCTCGCGAGTCCGACGAGTCCAACAATACCTCTCAGAACCCCGCCTCCCTCCAGTCTTCGGCGCCCACCAGCACAAGCTCCGTCTTGGCCACCCAGGAGAACCCCGAATGCGCTCCCATCGACTCCTCCGGCTCTTCCGTCATCGGAGATCACATCCCTCGCAATCAGTCGGTGCCTCTATTCCAGTATCACCACCAGCAAGGTGCTGGCTCTGACCCCAGGGCCGGCTCCACGCCCGATCTCCTCGACAATGGCATGCACATTCGCCGTCACCTCACCCCCACCATGCAGGCCATGCGGCGCACCTCGATGCCCCGGCCGCAGTCTTCCTACTCGACCTACTCAGATTTTGGTCCCCGCGGCCGCTCGCCTGGCCTGATACCTGGCAGCCCTCACATGCGTGCGCCCTCTGTCCAGTCGAGAAAGTCGCCCGATGTTCGCTATTCGACCTATGCCGAGCTTCTCAACGTGCCATACCCTCAGCAGGCCCCCGCGCCTCTGACCTGGGACAACTCCAATCTGCGCAATGTCATTGGCAACAATGCCTCTCTGCTCAGCGCCCAGAAGACGCTCGAGATGTACCGTCAAAACGTCAAGAAGACGACCGACTTTTCCATCCAGTACTCCTTTGCCGTCTTCCTCATCTCCACAGCCCAAGAGCAAGGCCTAGACTGGACGGATCCTAAGAAGAAGCCCGCTCCCCTCCGCGACCTTGACAGCCCGGTCGTCGAGGTCTCGGTGGCGTCGCCTGTTGAGCTCGTTCGCGAGGCCAAGCAGATCCTCCAGCGCCTCGCCAACGGCGGCTACCCGTTTGCGCAATACTACCTGGCTGATGGCTATGCCTCCGGCCTCTTTAACAAGGGCAAGCCCGATTACAATTCGGCATTCCCCCTCTTTGTTCTTGCTGCCAAGCACGGTCACGCCGAGTCGGCTTACCGAACGGCGCTCTGCTACGAGTTTGGATGGGGCTGCCGCAAGGACCCGGCCAAGGCCGTCCAGTTCCTGCGATCCGCCGCCTCCAAGAGCCACCCTGGTGCCATGACGCGCCTCGGCAAGGCCTGCCTGTCTGGCGATCTTGGCGAGAAGCGATACCGCGAGGGAATCAAGTGGATGAAGCTCGCCACCGAAGCCGCCGACACCCAATACAATGCCGCTCCGTACCAGCTCGGCTGCCTGTACGAGACGGGCTACGGCGACGACATCTTTCAAGATCTGGGCTATGCGGCCGAACTCTTTACGCAGGCGGCCGACCTGGGACACCCAGAGGCCAACTACCGTATGGGCGACGCGTACGAGCACGGGTTGCTCAACTGCCCTAAAGATCCAGCACTGAGTGTGCACTTTTACACGGGAGCCGCCGAACGTGGCCACGCCGCCGGTATGATGGGGTTGTGTGCGTGGTACATGGTGGGAGCGATCCCTATACTAGAAAAGGACGAGGAGGAGGCGTACGAGTGGGCAAGGAGATCAGCAGAGCTGGGTAGGTTTTTACCATTATCGACCGCGTAACAAGAAAAGGCTAACCAACACACTTTAGGCTACGTCAAGGCTCAGTATGCGGTGGGATACTTTTTGGAAATGGGCATTGGATGCCGGAAAGATATTCTTGAGGCCAACGTGTGGTATGTGCGGGCCGCGGACGCAGGTGACGAGCGTGCCAAGCAACGGCTGTCGGTCATCCAGGCAGCAATCCACGGGGGGAAGCCGATGGAGGTGGCGCCGCGCAAGGGTGGGAAAAAGGACGACAAGGACTGCATCGTCATGTAGGATACGATAAAGACTAATAGCATTTGATTTAGCATTTCTAGCGCTACGCTATATTAATACAGTATGTTAATAGAGGGGCTTATGGGTCATGGGACATGGACGTGGATGCATGTGCGTGGTCGTTGCAGATTAATCAATCCGGCATAAGGAGTGGGCATACAGGGGTTGAAGATGTGACTGTGACGAGGTGAGCTGTGATTGCCTCCCGACAGGCTCAGTCGACCAGGGGAGAGACTGACAATATTTAGTGACACTACAGTTCTCGCAGGCACCGACTCTAATCGGTATTTACATGTTTCTCAATGTAGGCGCATCGCTCACCCAACCTCTCATACGCAGCGCCGTCCACCATGCCCTCCGCCGGCCCTCCCGCGACAAACACCTGCGGCTTGCTGCCCTCCCCAAACGCGGGCCTCCACGAGGCAAACCCGTCGCAGCCGCCGGAGCGATCCGGCCGCCCGGACGCCGCAAACGCGCTCCAGCTCCTCGTCGCGCGGTCCCTCAGCCCGGCGTCCTCGGCCGACGGCTTGGGATCCCTGTGGCCGTAGAAGTCCGGGTGCGTCAGGTTGCCAAACACGTAGCTGACCTCGGCGCCGTGCGTGACGCCGAGCTGCGTGCGGGTGGTGCTCTGGTTCCAGTTGTACAGGAAGACGTTGGGCGTGGCCGCAGCCATGTGGCGCGCGTACAACACGGGCGGGCAGACCATGACGAGATCGCGCAGGACGCGCCCCGTGCGAAAGAACTCGGCGCCCAGCGGCACGGTGCTGCCGGTGCCGTCGTGGAAGTCGGACGACGGGTAGAGCGCGAGCAGCCCGTCGACGACCGAGGCGGGCTGGCCCGCGAGGTACTGCCCGATGACCTGCCGGGTCTGCTCCGGCGTGCGCACCCAGCCCGGCGTCACAATGTTCAGGTCCGCCTCG
Source organism: Aphanocladium album (assembly GCA_029218145.1). Classification (NCBI taxonomy): domain Eukaryota; kingdom Fungi; phylum Ascomycota; class Sordariomycetes; order Hypocreales; genus Aphanocladium; species Aphanocladium album. Next base: position 3,608 of record JARDXD010000084.1, read on the forward strand.
GTCCAGCCGACGATGGCGTCGACGCCCCTGTGGAAGCGTCCGGCCCTGATGAGCGCGCGCGGTGCGTCGGGGAGGAAGTCGCCGTCGACCTGCGGCAGCCAAATGTCGCCGAGATTATTCTCCGGGCCGTCCAGGTACGTGTCGACGGTCGCGTTGAGAAGCGCCTCGGTCGACAGCGCTTTCAGGCAGGCGATTTGCCTCTTCCTGCCGTCGTCGCATTTCGTCGCGGCGAGGATGCGCCGGGTCGCGTCGGCGGTGTAGGTTCCCGTGATGCCCTCCTCCAGGGCCTGGCTCTGCATGATGCCGCGGCGGAAAGGTAGAGGCGAAGAGGCGGAACTATTGTTGTTGCTGCTGCTGCTGCGGCCGCCGTGGGAGAGAATGTGCAGGCCGACGGAGAGACCGCCCGAGGACTGCCCGTAGATGGTGACCCGGGACGGGTCGCCGCCAAACGAGGCAATGTTGGCGCGGACCCAGTCGAGGGCGAGGCGCTGGTCGCGCAGGCCGAGGTTGGTGGCGCGCGCGGCGAGGAGGTCGGGGTGCTGTGCAAAGCCAAACACTATCGTCACGTTAGTGATATTCACATCAAGGGTTTTGCGCGAGGTCGAAAGAGATGGAGAGAGAGAGAGTGTGTGCAAGTAGACGCTCACCATTGAGACGGTAGTTGATATTCACCTGCACAATCGGCTGCCCGCTCTCCGCCGCCGCCAGCACCGCCGCGTCGGCCTGATAAATCTCCATGTCCTTGCTACCCGTCCAGTAGCTCCCGCCGTGGATAAACACCATGACCGCGTGCTTGCTGCCCGGTTTGGCGCCCGCGGGCCGCAGCACGTTGAGACGCAGGCAGTCCTCGGAGAAGGGCCAGCCCTGCGTCAGCGACGAGTCTGTCTGCGGACACATGGGGCCGGCGTCTGTCGCGGCGAGTGTGGCGGAAGGAGGCTTATACTGGACGGGAGGCTGAAAACGGGCGGCGGTGGCGTAGCGGATGCCGAGAAAGACGTCGAGGCCGTTGCGGACGAGGCCCGTGTACTTGGTGCCGTTGATGGTGGCGCTGGGAGCTGGCGTCACGGAGGCGGCGGCGGCGGCGAGGCCGGTGAGCAGAGCGATTGGTATCAACATCCTGGAATGATGATTTTGTGAATAGCTTCAAATCCCGTCTGTAAAGAAGCCAGAAGCCCCACGGGGAACAAGGGATGGTCGAGTTTTTATAGTCAATGTGTAAAAAATTGAAATGACCTGCAGCTAAAAGGTGAGTTGCCAGGAAATTGCTAGCCCATCTTGGATTGCAGGATTCAAATGTAAGCGGCAGCGCGGGAGGTGGGCTTAGAGTAAGCCGGTGCATCCAAGTTTAAGGCAGTCGCCGGGGCTGGTGCCGGGGCTCCATCGACAAGCGCTGCGACCAATGGTTATCACGGCAACAAGGGCTACGGAAACGGCAAACAAAAAGTTTTAGTACATGAGCAGCGAGGGCTGCGTTTCTTTATTCAAAAATGAATAATGTAAATGTAAAAGAAATCTTAAACAATGTCGCATATAGCGAGAGCCCAAACCCGTGAGAGTCGATATTTGCTCGGATATCTAAAAACCAGCGCCATGCAATGCAGTCCAATGACAATGTGTGTGTGTGGTATGTTACAATAATACAAGTGAAAACAATCCAAAAACTCAGATCCTTTCATACAAATGTCTACCTCCAGGTAGAGTGAATCTTGCGACGCTTGAGGCCAACCTCGTCATTGAGCATGAGACTCTTCCAGCGACGCGACAGATTGTGGCGGTCCTTGCCGAGGGTGCGGGCGCAGTCTTGCCAGTCCGACTTGGAGAGCTTGAGCTTCTCGAGGACGAGCTCGACGAGCATGCGGTCGTCTTCCACGGTCCAGTCGTCGGTGGCGTCCTGCTGCGACTCGTCCTCGGCGTGTAAGTTGTGAAAGTCGGCGCGCTCCAGGCCCAGCGGCATGCGCTCGGGGGCGATGCGGGAGCGCTTGGGGGTGGAGGGCGGCTCCGGCGTGGCCTCTCTGTCGCTGCCGGCCTCGGGCGAAGACGGCGCAGCGTTGATGCCAGACGAGAGGTTGCGCTTGTGGCGACGCTTGACGATGCCGCGGGTCTCCTCGCCGGCGGCGCGGGTGCGCAGGCGCAGCTTCATGGGCGACGGGGCGTGGGCCATGGGCGGCGTGGGCAGGGTCCTTGGCAGGGTCTGAGGCGGCAGGGCGCCGCCAAAGTACGACTGCTTCTGGGTCTGCTGGTCATGGTTGTGTTGTTGTTGTTGTTGTTGTTGTTGTTGTTGTTGTTGTTGTTGTTGTTGTTGTTGCTGCTGCTGTTGCTGCTGTTGCTGTTGCTGTTGCTGTTGCTGTTGCTGTTGGCTGTCGGTGTTGGCCATCAAGTTCTGCAGACTGAAGCAGCTCGAGACGATGCTAAATGTGGCGGGCGAAGACAGCTTGGGCGGGCTGGCGGGGGGTGAGACCATGCCCTGGGTGCGGTCGCATGGGAGCGCAGATGGGAGAAGCATGGCTGCGTTTGATGACTTGGTGAGAGCGTCTGACACTTTGGGTGAAGATGACGATGATGGTGTGTTTGCGGTGCAAGTTGATAAAAAATTGCAAATGGTATCAGTCGAAAATGTAATAGTCGCAGTGGTCAAGGAAAGAAGAATGTAAAGGAGTCGATGCAGCTGGGCGCTATTGCTTGTATATCTGATCAGTGACTTGCAATAGTGCGTGATGCTGCGTGGTTGTTCTCAGCGTGGGCAGGGAAGTGGGAGGTGGAGGGGGAGAAGGGCGAGGGAGGCTCTAATAAAAGCATCCGGGCTGCCCTGGCGTAGGGTGTGGGTTGTGGCACTGGTGGTGTCTGGGTGGCCCGGCCTGGTTTAGCGGGTGACGGGCTGCGGCACGTCAACGTTTGGCGCAGGAACAGGTATGCTAGCGGCCGCTTTCAGTGACTTGACTGCAGTAACTGCAGTAACTGCACCCACAGTCACTCTGGGGGGGCCGTCTCACCCTTGTCTCCCCCAGCTTCGCAACTGGTGTGGCCACCTGATGCAAACGCGCACACCTCTATTTTGATCTGCTTTTTTTTAGACGACTGGAATGTGACGCAGCACTCTAAAAGAAGTTTCCAGGATGCGAGCTGGGCCCGGACTTCTCAGCCTGATGTGCGTCGCTGGTATTGGTTGTGATGCTTACCTATACCATCTTGGAACGGGCTGCGCAGCGATGACAGCACCGCTCCATCGATTTGGGCTGCCCACCTCGATACCTAGGCAAGGTAGCTTTGAGACGCCATGCAAACGCAGACAACTGACACCTGGCCGCGAACTGGTGGGTGCTGCCCTTTCATCTCTCATCAGACCACCTTTCTCCTCCTCCTTTCACCTACTGCTTCCCCTCTCTACCCTCTCCCTCCCTCGCCAATATATCGTCCTTTATTGTTTCACCCAATCCAGCGGAACCATCTCAAGCCGTCTTCCCTCTCCCTTGTCCCAACGGCGATCCACTCCAACTAAACCGACTGACGTTCCCGCACGGAGCAGCAAACCGAACCAACTGTCTGGCCCAGACTCTCACAGCAGAGGCCACCGTGCAAACGCATCAAAGAGTATCAAAGAAGATGCCGCATCAAAGAATCCGGCAAAATGCATCAGCCTTTCCCACCATTCTCAAAGAAAGATACGAGCAAACGAATACGCACCGATCCAACAGTTCTCTCTGCGCCAACCCAGTCAGCCATTTAGACTCTCCACCAACCCACCGCTGCTGCATCCTCCCGTCTTCACCATATGCAAGCACTTTACAGTGCCTCTACTCCGACTCCACCACACTGCCAATAGCGTCGCCTGCTTTTCTTCTACTTGCAGCCGCGCCCCTTGCATTAACGAAATCGATTGCTCGCATCAGACTACTAACCCTTGCTGTCACCCTTGATCCCTAGCTTGACAAGCCCGTTCAACTACCGTCCTTTGGCCTCTCACCTCTGGCCAAAGCAAAAAAGCGAGACGAACCAGTTCGCCCTAGCAGCCCTGCAGTTCGCCCTTGGATCTTCCGCCCCCTGCACTTGTTTCTTTTTCCCTGACGGCCGCAATTCTCTCTCTCTCGCTCTCTTCGCCAATCTCGCCGTCTGTTCTCCCCGTCGTTAGGTAAAATCGCCTTTTTTCTTTTCCCTCGTCACCTGCATGTTGCCACATATGCAAAGCATCCATACATTCGACCCGACGCATCCAACCCCAGCTCTGAACTCACCGCACTTGCACACTCCCTTGCCGTGTCCATTCATCGCTCTCTGCCGCACACCGTGCTTTACTTTCACATACCCCAGCCTTGAGCCGAAGCTCTGGAATATAACACTAAAGCCGTCATCCGTAAACCCTGAGTCACCCACTGACTTTTTGCCTCGTCCATGTGGCTAAATCCCCGTCGCGCATTCCTCTCGCGAACCAACATTCCTGCGCGCGGCGCGTGTCGCACTCATACAGCCGGTTATAGTTGTAGGCTGCTTCTGATTTAAGCCTTGGTCTACCATCTTGGCTGACGGCTTGCCGTGCGCATTGATTTTTTTTTCCCTTTCTGGCATGCGTCTGCGACGGAAGCTGACCACCCCAGCTGAATTACATCATCACACCGACACGCGTCCCCGACGCGTTCAACACGCGTAAATGACCACTACACCACAGGAACGTCACTGACGTCGTTCACTGTTCAGGGTCCAAATTTTGCATCGGCCTCCATGACGAATGGATCGACCTGCGTAATACCCCGGCTTGATGTCGATGCACAAGTCCCGATGTCGACGTCCTCCAATTTCGGCCTGCATCGAGCACGTTTTATATAGACAGACAACCTCCCCTTCATATGCCAGCAACGTCAGTATGATGCTTGTATTCACTTTGCTATGCTGTCAAGCTGTCTATTTTGTCAAAATCTACCCCGTAGGCGATGATCCTTCCTCCTCTAGCGCATACTTGTACCAGTAGAAACACCCTAGACCTTGTTAGCGAGGAATTCTTCATCATCCGAAATCAAGGCACAGGCACAGCTTCCATCCAGGCACATATGCACAGACAGGCACACGCTCAGGCACGAGTCCAGGAACAGCTGAATAAAATGCCAGCAGGCTCAGGAACAAGCCCAGGAACAGATGCATGCACATAGACACAGACGCAGGCCCAGGCTCAGGCTCAGGCCCAGGCACCAAGTAGCACTTGCCACAAAACAAGCCACCGCCGACAATATTTCCCAGCACCACCGGAATGATGCCCTTCCAAATGTACAGCCCAACACTCAGCCCCGGCGTCCCCAGCGCGATGCCCATGGGCACAAACGTCATGTTGGCCACCGTGTGGTCAAAGCCCAGCGACACGAACCCAAACACCGGCCACCACTTGCCCACCGTCTTGCTCGCCACGCTCTGCCCCTGGACGCCCAGGTAGACGGCCAGGCAGACCATCCAGTTGCACCCGACGCCGCGGAGGAAGATTTGGTGCCACGCCGGCGCCCACCTGCTTCTTGTGCGCGTAGGCGACGACCTCGGACCGGTACGGCTCGGCCCCAAACACGTCGCCGTAGCGGAACAGGACGTTGACGACGAACAGCGAGCCCGCCAGGTTGCCGAGAAAGGTGACGGCCCAGTGCCGAAGCATCTTCCACCCAGGGGATCCGTCGCTGCAGCGTCGCCAGCGTCGTAATCTATAAAACTCTCATTGTTGGCCTCGCTTCGCTCGAAAGAGTTGCTGGAAAGCAAAAAGGAAAAAAAAAGTACCATGAAAGACGCCGTGCACAGGTCTACGCCGGTGAGCATTATGAGGACGAGCCCATACGGAAACACGAGGCTGGCCAGGATTCGCACGAGACAAGGCGTGTTTTCCTGCATCCACGGCGACGTGCTGGTGACGAGCGCCGTGCCGCACGCAAACGCCAGCAGGCAGCCCGCCGACACGCCGCTCAGGAAGATGCGGTGCGGCGCCATGCTGGCCCTGCTATGGCCCGCGCGCACGCCCTGCACGGGCGAGAGCCTGGCTTCTGACATTTCCAACTCTCATTTTGTCTTCTTTAATGGGAGGCTGCAGCCGGGATCTCAATCAAACTCGAATGGTACAAGCCACTGACGGCGAACTGATGGGGGGAAGGCTGACCATGTCTTTATCGGCCCTCCTTTTTTTTCCTTCTTCAAACAACCGGAGGGAATTTGACGACGGATGAAGCCGTTTATCATGCGTTGGGAAAATTGCTGATTGGTGCTGCAGAGTCGTTCCAACACCCGTGCGCGGGTCAACGTCTATCAACCGCCTGCACAACTCTTTCTACCTCGCCAAAGTATCTACAACCCGCAAAACCTAATTCCAGTCGCAGTTGGTCTCCCAGCAGCCGCAGAGTCTAACCCTGCCCACCGTCAAAAATGCAGCGGCCCATGAATCGGTGACCCCCTATGAGAAACGATGACGGCTTTCTGCGTGCCGAGGAATCTAGGATGATGTTTGGCGCGAAATGCTCTCTCTGCAGGCATAGTAGGCAGACACAAAAAGGCAACTGATATCCAGAGCTACCCTGAAAACGCTAAGGATTGTAGTCTTTGACAGCCGGCTCCGTGGTATCCTCCCCCATCCGCGCGTCGGCGTACGCCAACGCCGCATCCTTGAACGCCGACAGGTCAAACGCCGGCACCCAGCCCCGCGCCTGCATCGCCCCGATGGCCGCCACCGCCCACGTCACGCAGCTCTGCTGCGGGTGCGTGTTCTTGACCGGCAGCGGGACCGCCTCGAACAGGGACCGGAGCTGCGCAAAGTCGGTCTCGCTCGCTGGCAGCGCGCCCACTACGAGCTGCCCGATGAGCTTGGGGTTGGCGGGCGGGTCCGTCTCGGCGCGCAGCCACCAGTCCATGGTTGGGTTGCGCAGGCGAAACGTGACGGGGTCAATGTCGGACGCGTCTGTTGCGTCAAAGGAATATGTAGTGGTAGTGGTGGTGCCGGTGGTGGAAGACGGAGCGGGGAGGAGGACGAGACTCCAGTGGTAGGCCTCGTAGCTAAAGATGCGGCGCGAGTTGCCCCGCGAGATGGTGTCGCGGTGGTAGAGGGCGAGTGTTATTAACATGTTTTCAGTAGAACTGCTTCTGTTTGAGAGGATGTATTTCTTGTAGGGATTTCAGGAGTTTGGAGGAATTTGGTCATGAGGACGAGGAGAAAAGCAAAGTGTAGAGAGGGGCAGGGCTGGGGAAATACGGGAGTTGGTAGCTTTGCTTGGTGGCTAGCGCATGGGGTTTGGAGATGCATATGTAGATCCACTGAGCTGAGCTCGAGGTTGCACAAAACACTAAAGTCCTTATTCCAAGAATGTAACTCTAGTACTTGCTAATGAAAAGACGCTTATCGAAATTCTCATCCATGCGACAGCATGCCCCTCTGTCTTTAACAACCTCAATCTGTTCGCCAGAGCCATTGTCTCTGCTCGTCGCGAATATCATCTTGTTGGCAATCGCACCCAACATGTTTCCAAACGGGATTAATTCTGTCCGAGAAACCTTCAAAGATGGACGTGTCTCGAAAGAGAGGATAAGCATCCGATATGCCGGGACAGATGTCATCAGGTTTCACCTGTTCTAAGAGGTCTATGAAGTTATCGCGGCTCATGCCGTCACCACCAGGACCGATAACTCGCAAGTCGAACCTCATAGGTCTACAGGTAGCGTAGAGCTCGGTCATGATGGTAAACGCCAAGGCGCGCCATGGTTGGATGGTATTGTGCTCCCTGCATGTCTGCCACAACCTCAGACGGAACACGACCGTCTGCAAATTTGAATACGAGGGGAGGCATTCAAGGCCGTTGAACAATACCCGGAACATATCACGATGAGGGCTGAAAAGGCGGATATCAGTGACGCCTGAAAGGAGTAGGAGGTGATCGGGAACGTGACAAATGTCGAGATGGCGGGCGGCTGGCCGCAGGGTTCCCACCGAGGAATAGACACTAACGTAGCCCAGGTTCACGCGAATAATATCGCGATGCTCGTTAAATCATGCATACGGTGGCTGGTTGTAGTCGGGGCCGAAGATGAATGCAGCGTTCCTGTTGCAGACTAACTGCTTGTAGCATCGCTTCAGCAGCCGGCGCGAATCGCCACAGACGTGCATCAAGAGTGGCGCTGCTGGCAAGAGCAGGAGCCTTCGGTCCGATTGTCGGTGTGGCCAAGGAAGATTTAGTGACCGAGCCGTCGTGGAAAACTCCTAGATGTAATATCGCAGCTCCGCAGGAAGTCTCGAGAAGCAATGGAAGCTGGACATGGCGCTCGACGTGGGCGAGGGGGGTATGTTCTGTTTGTTGCGGGCTCAGAGAAGAGGACAATGATGAAATCTCGCGGATAGTGAATATTGCAAATGAATATTTGGCTCATGAATAGCAGGCCGGTTTCTGAATGATAGTATCGGCCTCTTTTATGTGCGACAAACGCTGACCAGAGAACAAAATTCAAATATAGTCGAAGAATGTCGATTCTACCAAGTACAGGTGGCGATCTCACGGGAAATAAATAAATTGCCTAGATGAGAGCTCTCAACTTTTCTCAAGGATGTGCCTTCCGAAAGAGTCAGTCTGGTGCGTCTCTCAGCACTATGCACAAGCAAACAATGGCGGCTTCGCTAGGAAGGCGCCTTGGAAAGCGGCCCAATTTCTATGCCAAGGAATGACGAGTTTGAGAAAAAATGTAGAGGATCCATGACGAGCTTGTGAATCTCCAAGTGTAGATCTGGAGTAAGCTGTCGAAAAGTCAGAAGGCTGGACATGCTAGATGGCAGGGCGAGAGGCTGTTTAGGTAGGCTGCAGGCATAACAGAAGAGAAACAATTGGATACTGCTGTTTTGTAGAACCGTACTCTGATAAATATGAAGACAGATTGTGGGTCAAATTGAGCGGCTAGATGAACCCTGTGCATTCAGCCAGTGAGCAAATGCAACAAAGAGCTGGGCAAAGATCTGCCATCATTCGCTTGCAAACGGGGTCAAGTTTGCATCATGTTTGCTACATCAAACTCTGCGCAAGTCTCGCATCGGCAATTTGCTTTCACTGCACTTCTTTCTGCTGCTTTTAGCTTCTTTCAGCTTCTCAGGCAGGGGTTTTCCGAAATTCATCCAACTCGAGCCAGAGCTCCGACGGGAAAACCATCGTACAGGCATCAAAAGCGCAAGCGCTTCATCATCCTTTGTTGAACCGTGACGGCTCTTGCGTCGGGTTCAATTTTGACCTAGAATCTATTTGAATCCAATAAGCCGAGATAATCCCCCTCGAATATGAGGCTAAACATGGTGTTATTTAGCACCTCACGGTTGAGAGTACAATAAAGAGCGGCGCTTAGCTGCAACGCTGTATATTTGAAATAAGAGAGTGCACTTGAGCTCCCATGCCAAATTTGTTTTGACTGTACAAGCTCTCCTGAATCAGTATTCTCATTCAATTTTTCATCGTTGGTCTTTTTCTTGAAGTTCTTGTATTTACACGCAGTCAACGCCAGCTTGGTGTCCGCATCGCCTCTTAAGAGGTTCAAGCGACAATTGTTTTCAAGCCTGTGTGAAAAGTATTTACGGGAGAGGCAGCCAAGTGAGCTGTAGAGTAAGCCTGTGTCGTATTTGAGAAATAAATTCACTTTTATTTCGATTTTAGTCGCTAAAATTTGGCCAGATATTGTGCTCTACACTGTTCGCAGAACATAACAAGTTAGTGGGGTCGTTGCACCACCTACCAGCATCGCCTTGTGTAGCTGTACGGCCCAACCCCCCGACGACACAGATCTACCCACTGCAACTTCACATCCGATTTTCCAAAGTCGTGCAGGCACAGGCTCATCAAGGGGCCCTGCGATCCCACCGAGGTCGAAGCGATGCAGTATGTCGCCGCGCACACGTCTGTCCCCATCCCCAAGCTCTACAAGATACACACGGAAGAGAGCGGCCGCATCTACATTGAGATGGAATTTGTGCGCGGCCAGACCCTTTCGGCCGTCCTCGACGAGCTATCCAAAGACCAAACGGCTCGCATATTCGCCCAGCTCAGGCAGCACGTGTCGGCGCTGCGCGCCCTGCCGCCGCCCGCGCCGGGCATTGTCTCCTCAGCATTCGGGAATCCAGCGTACGACGGCCGCATCGGCGCGCGCTTCTTCGGGCCCATGTGCGTAAACGAGTTCCAGGCGCTGGCACGGTGCGACCTGGTCTTGGAGGACGTGCATTTCCTGGGCCAGGAGGTGCTCCAGGTGCACACGGCACACTACGAGACCAAGTTCACGCATGCAGATCTCGGGGCGAGAAACATTATTGTCCGCGGTGATAACATCGCCGCCATCGTCGACTGGGCGTATTCTGGATGGTACCCGGAGTACTGGGAGTTCACCAAGGCGCACTTCGTCATCCGTGAGGCCGCCTGGGAGGAAAACATACGCACTGCGGTGCCTTGCTACGAAAAAGAGCTGGCGGCGGAAGAAGTGCTCTGGGAAAGAATACCAGAGCCAGGCACAGCGATGGCGTGGCATCGCGATGGACTGGCCAAGAGGTACCTAGGCTCATATCCTTCGGCGACTTGGATGAAGGCAAGGGTTGAATCTCCATCTCGTGATTTATGGTCTATGTCGATGAAACTATATCCAGGACTGTTTGCAAAGTGAAGTGTCATCTTCGTACTGCATGCTTCACTGACGTCAAGGGCGCCTCAAGTCCTTACCCATTCGGAGAGGATGGTGAGTAGCGGAAACAAGGTGCCCCAAATCGGGCTGTCCTTAAGCCCGCCCTGACTTCAACACTCATTGGCGTAATCTTTTGATTACTCTAGACTCCTACATGGATGTAGGCGCCTGCGACGGACATAGTGGCTTAGATGTGGAGCTGGCCCTCGATCGTGGGCGGCCGGCGCTTAAACGTCGACACGGCCGCCTACGCCCGCGTGAAGCGTCAGCCAATAGCCCACCGCCGATTCTCTCCGACTCGAGACCGGAAATAGAGACGATGGCCGTGTAACTAGCTACCGTTCCTAATGCGGTGTATCAGGATTAAGGCGAACCTGCGTACTCGACTGCGGGGCCGCCGCTCCTCCTCCATTATATCAACCAACTGACTCCCCGAGCATCAGAATCTTGCCAGACTCTTACAACCTCCTTCTTAAGCATCTCTACTTCCATCCTTGCATCTTGATTTACACATTTGTCTACTTTAAAAAAAGCGTTCTCTCACAAGCCACAGCGCCCATGCCTCAGCTCGTCACGTTGGCTGCGTACAATCGCGGCAACCTGCCCCAGGCGCGCAACGGGCACCCAGACCAGCGGTACGGCTGGCGCATCCTGATCCTGCCGCAGGATGCCCGCGAGAGACACAGCGCGTCCGCCTTTGAAGCCACGACCGCCTGCGATGTCGACTCGGCCACGTCGCGCCTAATCAATGCCGCGGGGGACTGGTGGCTGCGCGCCAGCCGGCACCTCGACCCAACCGGGGACTCCACGCTCCTGGGGCAGATTGCCGTCGGCGAGGTCCCGATGGCCGCGTCGTCCGACGAGATTGGCGAGCTCTTTTCCAAGGTGGCCCTGCCAGCCGAACCGCAGCAAAACAGCCTCACGTGGGCGCTGGATGCCGTTGCTGCAATGCAGACACGAGGATGGGCGCGGAAGTTCGACCGGAACCGCCTGAGGGACGAGGCGGTTGCATACGCAGATGACCGAATGCACGGGGCCCATGCAAAGGAGCCGAGGCTAAAAGTATTACAGCAGTGAGGAGAGAGTAGCCGGTTTAGATAACTTTACTCAACCGGGGCCAAGCTGTAGTGGTGCCAATAATGTGCTATCAGCCAATCGAAGTTATAAAACTGTTGCTGCCAGTTAGATAGATTTGAATGTAATTCAGTTCATGTGTGCTTCAGAGTCCTTGATGCGAAAGAGTATATTGTAACACAGCGACTAATATATAAGCCTCGTCTAATCCAACTAGCCAAAAAGCAATGCACATGGTCTATCAAAGAATAGTCTATCATTATCATAATGTCATGCGAGCCTTGTTCCCTACTCCTTCATCATGCGACGCACCTCCGCCTCCAGGTTCGCGCTGGCCGCCGTGTCGTCTCCGCCTTCGACGCCCGTGACCTTGTTTGCCAGCTCAATCTTCTTCTGGCATGCCTTGTAGATGAGCTCCTCGATGGTGCCAGTCGAAATCAGGCGCAGGACTTCGACATCGCGCGTCTGGCCGAGGCGGTGCGCGCGGTTCTCGGCCTGGATGTCGTCTTGCGGATTGTCGGACTGGTCAAAGATGACAATTTTGTTGGCCGACGTGAGATTGATGCCTGTGCCGCCCGCGCCCGTCGTCAGCAGGAACACGGGGATGCTGGCGTCGCTGTTGAATTCGTCGATGAGATTCTGACGCTCCGACACGCTCGTGCTGCCCATGAGCACTCGGTGGTCAATGTTTTGGTTGGCAAGGACTTCCTGCAATAGCTCAATGAGGCGTGAAAACTTGGAAAACACCAGTACTCGGTCGCCGTTGTCTTGATACTGCCGGATGAGCTTCAGGAGCTTCTTGACTTTTCCGCTGTTGAGTTCTGACGAAGGGAGGATATCAAACTCTTTGAGAAATGGGTAATCGCGACACCACAGATGCAGCTCAAAGTCGGAGGAGTTCTTTAACTCTTGAATCATGTGCTTGATATCAGGCTGGTGCAGTTCGGATTGTGGAAGCCGGTCCATTAATGTCTTCGCCATCTTGGTGACGGCTTGATCGGTAAAGTGACGACGGAAGAGCAACGGGTGAAGGGCCGCCTTGCGCAGCTGCATCCACACATTGTTCTGGTCGTTTTGTCGACCACTTGACTTGCGCTGTGAAGGAGCAGTCTTGAACAGCTCTTCATATTCCGCATATATAGGCTTCTGGTCTTCAGTCATGTCGCAGTGAACCGTGCTGCAAATCTTACGCGGTAGATCTGACAGGACCTGGTCTTTGCGGCGTTGGAGGATAAATGGCTCAAGAATCGTGCGAGCCCGCTTGACTCGCTCGCTGTATAAGAAGGCGCCATTAGAAACATCGCGGATGGTGACTTTCTGGCTGAAAATGTATTGTATATGTTGCATGTACCCGTCAAACATTTGCGGGTTGATAAAGTTGAGGAGCGAGGTCATTTCAAGCAAGTTGTTTTGTACCGGAGTACCGGTGAGAAGCATCTTCCAAGTTGCAGGGATACGACGCAAGTCCTTGTACACTTTTGTTTCGGGGTTCTTCATTTTGTGACCTTCGTCAAAGATGGCGGCATTAAGTCGGAATGATTGCATCGCCTCAAGATCCGCCTCGCAGTTGATTTGTGAGTATGTGGCCAGCACGACGTGATAAGCGTCGAGATCTTGTTCAATTTCGTAGGCGATCTCGGCACGTTCTGACTGCGACCCACGATATCCAATAACAGATAAGCCAGGTGCAAACTTTTCAAACTCGCCTAGCCAGTTGTTATAAGTGCTAGGCGGCACGACGACAAGATTTGGCCAGGGGCGTGTGACATCTGCAGACTCGACCAGCTGGCAGATGAATGAGATGACCTGGCAGGTCTTTCCGAGACCCATTTCGTCAGCAAGGATGCAGCCGATGTCGTAGTTGTTGAGAAGCGTCATCCAGTTGAGTCCAAAGAGCTGAAATGGCTTCATGCGACAGTGGCCGTCCATAAGAGCGGGTTGTTGAGGAACAAGAGGCGGCACAAAGTTAGACATGCTGTTTGGTGTAAGAGGCGCTCCAGCGTCAGGAGTCTGCCTGTTTTTAGAGTGGCCAAAGTAATCAAGATCCCAGGTGTCAATGACGCTCTTGACAGTGCGGGCCTTGGTCTCGCAGGTGGCAACAACCTCGTCAATCGCGGTAACCGCATCCAAAAAGACCTGCACGGCGTCCACAACAGTCTCGCCGATGCTAATCCGCCCGCCTTTGCGAGATCCTGGTTTTTTGACAGTGAGTTTTCGAGCATCGTATAAGTCAGCAAAGGGTCGGTGTTCAATGATCGGTTCCAACAGGTTTTCCTTCATGCCGGTCATGGCAGCAAGTTCCTGCAGGGTGCTGTTGTTGATTGATTCCAGAACGCGGTCGTCTTCGTCATTTGCCGGTTCTACCTCCTCTTCGTAATCGTCTGCATCATCTTCTATCAGGATGACCTCTTCTTGCACAGGCTGTGGCTTTGGCGGAGAGGACGGTGGCGGAGGTGGCGAGGACTTCTTTGGTGACGCCAAGCTCGGGCGCCGTCCTTGCACAAGGCGTCTCTTCTTTTTCCGGGTCTGATCCTCCAGGTGCTGTATCGCATCCTCGACATCATTATCGCAGGCACGCAGCGCCTCGCGTACCTGTTCTGAAGTAAATCGATTGCCCAGCACATCAAAGACCTGTCTCAGCTTTATTCGTTGCGCTTCTTCGTCCACTCTTGGCTTATAAACAAAAGCGGATACGTGCGCTTTGAAATCTGTCGGTCTGATGTCGCCCCTGGGGGGTTGCAGGCTATCCTCATCGTCGTCTGAGAGCAGTGAAATAGTGTTCGGGTTGGGGCGTTTCGGGGACGCCACTGGGCGCGGCTGCGGTGGGCGAAAAATGGTGCCGGCGGGCGCCAAACGCGACCCAAGTTTTGGCTGTTGAAACGGCGAAGAGGCGGGCACCTCGATGATGCTCGGGGACGAGGTGAGAGGTAAAATCTGCGTGGGTTGCGTCTCTCTCGTATCCCTCATCAACGCACCAGGCGAGCAAGGGATGGTGTCTTGTTCACGGTCAGGTGTACGAGCGTTGAGCTGCCGAATTGGCAGAAGAGGGGATGAGTCTGCCATGGCGGAATTGTGGCAAAACTCTGCAGCCAAAATTGGCACGGTGGCTCATTCACAATGCGAATCACCTTGCAGTTGAAAATTCAGGACCAAGTGACCCGCGACCTGAGCGCGATGTCATCACGAAGTCACGTGTACACTTTAACTGGATTGTCTGTGAAAGAAGGAAGGGCCCCGTGTTGCAGCACAGCAAACTTCATCATCAACGCAATGGCTACAAGGCGAATCAACGCGTCCGAAAGGACAATACTGGAAAAGGATGACACGCCAAATGAGAAGAGCAACATTAGCCCTGCAGTACCGCAGTAAGACCGATGTGTATGGTCGCGATCTGGAAGCGCTCACTAACCTGCCTGCCTAGACACGTCATTGTTAAGCTGCTTGGCTTTACACTGGCCATGATTGTATTCCCAATCGGCTCCTATTTCCTCACCGTCAACACTATTTTCAAAGGTATGTTTTATTGTGCGCGAGGCTTACTTTTGCTGACTTTTTAAGGCAACTCGACATGGGCTGGTGGCTTCGCCGCTTTGTTGGCAAACGTGGTGCTGCTGGGCTATATTATAGTAGCTATGAACGAGGATGACTCTGAAAACATCAAGGCCAAGGCAAAGAAGAACGAGTAAATTATCATCATAATGAACACTGCGGGAAGAATTTTCAATTAAGCCGGGTAAATCAAAGAATAATTCCAATAATTAGACTAGTACGCTACCAACGCCGACCATGCACATTACGCATTAACATTAATTCTTGCTAAAACGACGAGACAGCCAGCTCTTCCTCTTCTCCTCGGTAGGTTGGCGCTTCAGAAAACTGCCTTTACGTGGAACAGGAGGTGGCGCTTGCTCGTGGCCGGCGACTGGTGGCGGCGGGAGCGGGTGTGAATTTTGTTGCGGCTGTTGAAAGCCGAGGTTGGATTGCTGGTGGGCAAAGCCAATACCGTAGTCGTTCATGGGTTCCTGGCGTTTGGCAGGGGACGCCCGACGGATCGAACTATTGTCACTACTTGTAGGATCGGTTTGATATCCAGCGGGGTCCGTATGCCCGCTGCCGGCAGCCGAGGTCACTGTCTCGTAGGATCGATCCTTGTTGGGCAGAGGGTAGATGTTTTGCTCATAGTCTCTGCGGGGAGCGCGGACGCCTTGGCCATCAAAGAAGCCAGAGTTGCGACGGGTGCTAGGCGCCGTGTAAGGGTCGCGGTATGAGCCGGGGCGACTGTTGCCGTAGTAGCTATCTTGAGGGAAGCGTGGTTGTTGGACTGATCATCTTGTTAGCAGAGGCGAGCGATAGCGCGGGGGGACAGAAGCAAACATACAGGTCGACATGCTGGTGCGACGGTTCCAATTGGCCGCTTCGTCCCGCTGCATCGAGGAGCGTCGCTGATAGCCACCGTTGATGGCTGCTTCAAAACTACGAATAGTATCGAGCGGTCGCTCCCAGCGCGATCGGGTAGGGTTGGAACGGTCGGGATCAGCTGCAATCAGTTAGCAATGTGAATGCGCCTTGGGCGCCACTTGGGCAGCGACAGAAGAGAGCGACTTACCAATGGGATTTCCCTGAATGTCCTTGTGCTGAAACGATCGCAACGGCGCCGTGTTGGACTCGGATGCCATGGCGGCAATCATTGCTTTTTCAATTAGCAGGGTTCGGGCAGGCAGAGACGAGACAATTCTACTCACAGGGCTCTGCTTCATACATGGCGACAAGCGGGTCGGCCTTGGAGTGCAGACGATGGGTTTCCTTTTCGGCCGATGTCTCGTATTCCTTCTGCGAGGAGGAGCTCTTCTGAGACTTGTGAGACTTTTTGGAGTTGTCGGAGCCGATGCTAAAGCTGCGCGGTTTGGAGCGCTCGTCTTGGTAGTAGTTGAAGCCGCCTGGAGGTTGCTGGTGTTGGCCCTGAGGAGGAGAGAGATGTTGTTGACCCGCCTGTGCAGCCATGATGACGAACTGGGGGCGGCGCGAGTTTTGAGAGCTGGGCTGGGTTGGGCGTTGCCTGCTGGATACGGGGGAAACAAGGCCCGCCAAATGTCCAGGGGGATTTGTCGGACACGAGTGGATCGAGCGATCGAGAGTATCAACGGCGCACGATGGAAGGCCAAGGTGCGTAATTCAATGGTAAAGTGGGATTAACAGCGGAGAACAAGGACTCTTGGTTGACGAATTCGATGCTTGGAGCAGCAAGCAGCTGGGATGGAGTGGAGGAGGTTGGGGCACCGGCTTAAAACAGGTGGGCCGCAGCGCAAAGAGAGAAAAAAAAGATGGGATGCCGAGCGAACGTGGGCAGGGCGACGGATGAAATAGAAAGGTGACAGACGGCGGAGGGCGGATTGGAAGATGGCGGGAGGCAGCAAATTGATGAGAAGATGCTGCTGGTGAAGGACGAAAAGGCGATGGCCAGTAACGAAAAACAAGGCGGCGAGAGTTTGGGGGAGTCGCGATGCGAACGGCAGAAGTTGCCACCTGACGTAGGTGTGTGTGTGTGTCTTGGGGGAGGCTGTCGCCGTGGCAGCCGAGTACGAGGGCTGTAGGTACCTGTGAGTACCTAGAATGGCGTCGGGAATGCGCTGTCTGGAGCGGCAGTAGCGGTGCAAGCTGCTGGGAATTCCTAGGTAGTGGTGCGGTGGTGCGTGGTGGCGTCGTTTTGGTGGCCGGCTAGCGTGCTGTGGCCCTGCAAAGAGGCTGCAGGATGCTGGATAGTGCAGCTGTAGCCTGGGTTCTGGCCTGGGATTTGTTTGGGCTCACTGAAACAAGCACCGAATAGCGTGGCTTCTGGCAGACGCCTTGGACGCCTAACAATGTACTTGGGCGGGGCCGTCTGGCTGGCGGTTTAGTCGACCCGCAACCAAAAAAATCCTGACAAGACTGGTGTCGGTCGTAGCGCAAATTCGATGGTGAAATGACAAGTCGATGCTGGAGCGACTTGCAAAACGGCGATCAGACGGTGCGTGGCTCGATGGCGAGGACTTCTGACAAATTTGGCAGCAGCGGTGTTAACAGTGGTCGCTGCAACAGCAAACAATGGCAAACGGTAGCGAATGAAGGCCAACAGTCGTGGGCAGCAAAATGTTCAGCAAACAGCGTAGAAACGAACGATAAAAAGGTCAAGCCGATAAAGCGAAAATTTGTAAATCCTGAATCGGAGGGAGGCTTTATTTATCAAATGCTCGGTTGCGCAAATCCCTCTGCAAATAGCCTGAGATGGCTCCGAGGGCCCCGCCATGCAACCTTTCCACCACCACACCCATCACACTTGGCGCCTTTCATGACGCGTCGCTCTGGCCTCGCCATTGTCCAGGCACTGTCTTGTAAGTTTACCTAGCGCCAGCTCGACCCTGAACTAACTGTCCGTCGGCCTGTGCAGGTTTCGCCAGACTGTCCGGCCCGGACAATTGTGCCCAGAACACAGCCCAGAAGCTGGCTCGCCATCGCACTCTCGCTCCACCGCGAGCCACTCAACCACTGTCGCCCTTTGCACGGCGCTGCACAGCCCGGTCCATGGTGGATGCTGGCCTTGGAAGCTGTGCACATCAGTGCTGGTGCTGTCTTGAAGCGGTAGCCGCATGCGCATCGTACGGAATGCCCAAGTCATGGCCGCGCACCACGCAAGGTTTTCGTATGGGTGGCCATGGTGGCACCATTCCCAGCCTCTTCCGAACGCCGATCTGGCCGCCGCTTGCGACAAGACATGACGGCCATTGTTGATCACTGCAAAGAGACGTCCGTCGTTGTGCTGCTATTCAGCTGTCGCAAGATCCCACGAGACCGATTGCTCATTTGCATCAATTTCAGCAATCGTCAAACCCACCATGCCTTCATCACCTCGTAAAATGCGCAATCGCCGTTCTGGTATTGTTCGCTTCTGCTTTGGTACACCTCCTCTGCGCACTTGAAACTCAATTCTGCCAACCACCGCCCACCCTTTGGCAACGGTGTTTCGTCAAAGTTAAGCATATGGGCCAAGATTCGCGATAGCGCCCAAAGAATAAGAATTCCGGCGCCGCATTATTAAGTGGCTGCAGCAAAACATCTACAGCCTCAACAGCCTCACCGTCAGCCGCACCCTCTCAATTAATTAATTGTGATGGCTTCTGCGCATAAATTCCCAGCCTCGCCGGCTCGCGTCTCATTTATTCTCACAAACTGTAGAAGATTCTCCGGTCGCCATGAAGCATATTCTCGCACCTCACGAGTATGAGCACTTCCCGAACCTACACAAGTTTTGGACCAAAACCGGGTTCTGTTGCAATGGAAAAAGTGAGTCGTGGTTTCCATGCATGTCTCATCTCTGTGCTCACCACTGGAGGCCGGATTCATCATGTCGAATTTTCCCACGGCGGTCCTCGCTATCACAGCAATATTCAACTAGGCGACCCCGATGCCGATACAAACCAGGTATTTGTTATTGAGCAGCCTGATACCGCCACATTGCGCTACTTGTGGGATTTTTACATTGCCGACAAACGCTCCTTTCTACAGTGCCTGGACGACTTCTTCCACGATCAGCCGTCTTTTAACTTTAACGAGATACGGCCAAAGATACTACAGATGCCTTCCGTACTCGCAAAACAGAGCCACCTGACATTCAGCTACGTACTCGCTCGGCAGTTTGACAGACCGCAACGTCTAGACTATTCTATTATTCAAAAGGCGGCTAAAGATTTTGGAACGTGGCGGGACGACCGGGATTTTGGCCCGATGAATCCGGTGCAGCGCCGCGACCTTGGTGGGGAGACGACCACTTTTGCGCCTCTGGCACTCACGCGTACCTCGGCCACCGCATGGTTTGATAGCCATCAAGATCGGCCATGGAAACTTGGTACGTCAAAAGCACCTGCCAAGGACCCCATGCTCATCGACTAGGCATTATTCTACTAGATAGACATCCGGAGTTCTGGGGCCTGCCGTGTCAATTGCAGGTTCCGTTTGCCATCATCGATGGCCGATACTATGGGACCATTCACACCCGCTCTCCAGCAGACCTTTTATTAGAATGCATGAAGCAAAACGCCACGCTCAACTCGGCCGCCGTTTCGGCGCCCCTGGTCGTCGTAGAAGACCTGTACAAAATGGTTACCCACGAGTGGGCTCACCTGGCAGCCTACTTCACGAGAGATCTCAATGCTATTGAGTGGGCGTTGCAGCGCGGCAGCGGCACTGATCAGAACGACGTAGACCATCTTCGCCAGGCCATGCGCGACATGTTCTTCTCCCGCCGCCGCATGACACATTATTGTTCCCTCATCAAACACAGTGCTGATTCCGCAGCCATACACGGCCGGCCAATGTGGTGCACGCCACAAAACTCTACGGAAGCGCAACGTCTTGCGACGAAGCAAACGGCCGCTGGCTTACAAAAGGATCTGGGTGCGTTGGAGCACACAATGACGCAAATCCATCTACGTTTGCAGAGCACAATGACACACATCACGGCAGAGACGACAGTCATGGAGGCCGACCGCACGCGCGTGCAGAACAAAATCCTGCTCGTTCTTGCAATCATCGGTACCATTTTCCTTCCCGTCTCTTCACTTGCATCCATATTTAGCATGGGCGGTTCATGGGCAGTTGGCGAGCGAAATTTTGGCTTGTTTTGGGCTATCTGCGGTCCAGTCGAGGTTGTGCTCCTGGCTCTGCTGCTCGGTGTGAGCTATTGGGACATTCATTTCTAGCTCATAATGGTCATCAGTCGTCGCTCGTAGTCGTTCCAACTTTGTCCCAAGTCGCCCGTGTCATGTCGCCGTCCGTCACACCTGTAGCACCAGGCCAGCCGTCCCATCCTCCAAATCCCAGTTTCACATGATCCAGCGCTCATCGAGCCTCACAAATCGCATCGTTGAAAGTTCCGTGCCGTAAAGAAAATGATTTGACGTCTTTTTAATTGAATGCCTTTTTAACGCAAGGCGGTATTTTTTATATCCTTGCCTCCAATGCAGCCAAAATCAAACCGCGTACTACCAACTCCATCCCGAAACCTTTATTTATATCGAGGAGGGGTACAGCATGACACGAACCGAAGCGCCGAAAGACTTAGCGGGAAGAGGAGAGGAGAACTTGGCACGGACAACGCCAGAGTTGCCTAGAAACGAGTTAGAGATTGCCACAGCGAGGAAATTTCGTCTGCCGTGTCTGTTCCAAAAACATACCGTGAGGGCGGGTGACCTTGCCCCAGATCACGCGGATCTTGGTGCCACGGATCTCCTTCTGGCCGCGGTAGACGAAAGCGACACGCTTGCCAAGGTAGAAGCTGGTTCACGGGTTAGCCGATGCTCTCGCGTCGCACACTTTCAAAATCTCCCCAGGGTAGACATACTTGGCGCCCTTAACGTCATCGACACCCTCAATCTTGATGAGGGAGGTACCGGGGCGGGTGATGTGACGAGAGCGCTGGTAGCTCAGGTGACGTCCCCTGCAATCATGGTCAGCGCAAATGTTTCCTTCCACCGTTGTTCCTCGAGCCGCAATTCCACGTCGAAATCCAAAAGCGAAATATCGGCCGAATCGGAACGTTGATCGCACTTACTTGACGTATACTGTGACAATGTTAGCATGTGAACCCTTTCATCATCCTCGACGATCCGTCTTCAATCTTGAATCGCAATCGTCCAACGTCTCGGCATAAACGTACATCTGTGACCGGCTTCGGAAGGCATTTTGTCTGTTGTTTCCACCGCTACCGTTATAAAGAAAGTCGTAGGAAGACGTCTTAGCAAAAAGACCTGTCCCTCTGTTTTGGTTAGTCGTCGATGGTTGTGTCGTCAAGTCGGACTAGGAGGTTCCAGGTGGATGCGATAATGGTTGTGTGGTGGACTCGCAAAGCCCGAAAATTTGTGCCCTCCACGTCACGTGTCCGCTTAGGGCAGCTTGGGAATTTGGTCCATCGACTTGTGCTTTCACCAGCCACAGGCGGTACCCGCTATTCTCGAAGTGGGGTATCGTCGGCACTAGCCACACTGCGCCACATCGGCATCTTCGGGATCAGACCAACTCAGAGCTTGACACAGTGAATGCGGCCCATCAGCTTACATCGCTGATGTGAGGTGCTTTGCAGCCATTTTGGCGCGGAAAACTAGCAAATCGCTGCGAATGATCAAAATACCTAAGACCTAGACAGATGCAGTCCGGCAGGACATGACTTTCTGGCCAGCATCCCTAACCCCCGGGGTCCTGGAAATCCCTCGTAGATACGGCCGGCCAAAGGTCCGGGGTGGGGCCAAAAAGTCCGCTGTAACGTAGAGTCTGACATAGCATTTCGCTATCAGCGCATCATAGCTCAGCGATAACATTAGTGAGCAAGTCCCGCCCCAGAAGTCGGCCTTCAACAACTCAACACTCTTCCGCGAACAGCTTCCTTCTTACCACCCCGACATTCTCCTCGCCGACAGCTTCATCTCCCTGCCAATCCCCAGCTCGTCCGCATCCAAACCCCGCCACAGCCGTCGCCGCCGTCGCAGCAATGGAGCAAACCTCATCTTCGTACGCCGCCCGCTTTCCCCTGCCTCTCCAACCCCACCATCAAGCTCCCTTACCGCTAACAACTACCTACCCAGCGCCATGGAGCTCAAGGAAAACACCACAATCGTCGTCCTCGGCGCCTCGGGCGACCTGGCGAAGAAGAAGACAGTATGTCGACTGATTGCGCCGACTTTTTGATGATGAAACGCTGACCAGAAGCAGTACCCCGCCCTCTTCGGCCTGGTAAGGATGTTGGCTTCCGACCTGACCGCGTAGCTTGCTGCTAACACGCCACAGTACCGAAACCAATTCCTGCCCAAGGATGTCCGCATCGTTGGCTATGCGCGCACGAAGATGGACCACGAGGAGTACCTCCGCCGAATCAAGTCATACATGAAGACCCCTACCAAAGAGATTGAGCAGCAGCTCGAGGAGTTCTGCAAGCTCTGCTCGTACGTCTCTGGCCAGTACGACAAGGATGAGTCCTTTGAGGCTCTCACCAAGCACATGGAGGAGCTCGAGAAGGGCCGTCCCGAGCACAACCGCCTCTTCTACATGGCTCTCCCTCCCTCCGTCTTCACAATCGTCTCGCAGCACCTCAAGAAGTGCTGCTACCCCACCAAGGGTATCGCCCGCGTCGTTGTTGAGAAGCCTTTCGGCAAGGACTTGGCCAGCTCTCGCGAGCTGCAAAAGTCGCTCGAGCCCGACTGGAAGGAGGAAGAGATCTACCGCATTGACCACTACCTGGGCAAGGAGATGGTCAAGAATATCCTGATTATGCGCTTCGGCAACTCGTTCCTCGGCGCCACCTGGAACCGCCACCACATCGACAACGTCCAAATCACCTTTAAGGAGCCCTTTGGCACCGAGGGTCGCGGTGGCTACTTTGACGAGTTCGGTATCATCCGTGACGTCATGCAGAACCATTTGCTGCAGGTCCTGACGCTCCTGGCCATGGAGCGCCCCGTCTCTTTCGACTCGGAGGATATCCGCGACGAGAAGGTCCGCGTTCTGCGCGCCATCCCTGCCCTCGAGCCCAAGAACGTCATCATCGGCCAGTACGGCCGCTCCCTGGATGGCAGCAAGCCCGCTTACAAGGAGGACGACACTGTTCCCCAGGACTCGCGCTGCCCTACCTTCTGCGCTCTCGTCGCCTACATTAAGAATGAGCGATGGGATGGTGTTCCCTTCATCATGAAGGCTGGTAAGGCCCTCAACGAGCAAAAGACCGAGATCCGCATCCAGTTCAAGGACGTCACCTCGGGCATCTTCAAGGACATTCCCCGCAACGAACTGGTTATGCGCATTCAGCCCAACGAGAGTGTCTACATCAAAATGAACTCGAAGCTTCCTGGTCTCAGCATGCAGACCGTTGTTACCGAGCTCGACCTCACCTACCGCCGCCGCTTCTCCGATCTCAAGATTCCCGAGGCGTACGAGTCGCTGGTCCTCGACTGCCTGAAGGGCGATCACTCCAACTTTGTCCGTGACGATGAGCTTGATGCCAGCTGGCGCATCTTCACTCCCCTCCTCCACTACCTTGACGATAACAAGGAGATTATTCCCATGGAGTACCCATACGGTAAGACGTTCCGTTTCCCCTGTGTAGAGTTTCAGTGCTAACGAAATAGGCTCGCGCGGACCCGCCGTGCTCGACGACTTCACGGCTTCGTACGGATACAAGTTTAGCGATGCTGCCGGTTACCAGTGGCCGACAACATCTGCTGTGCCCAGCAGCAGCAACAACAACAAGTTGTAAGTGAGCCCACATCCCAGATGTGCTCGTAGCTTACAGCGTGTAGTTGAACAACGGGGTAGACAGATATGATAATGTATAAGCTCTGAAAAAAATTTCTGCTCAATTTGCTTGAATAAAAAATAAAGTTTACGGTCCAAAATTCATGCACTTTTTTTAATCGATGCTAAGCCGTGGCATGGATCGTCGGTGATTGTCCTTAGATCGCCTAGGTGAACGTTGGTAGTACAAAAGTGGTCCGTGCACGCAGCCTCACATGACTTTGTCACCCTCGCAAACATCTTGGAGCTGACATCGCATCGCCATCCGCATCGTAAACGCCATCGATTTCTCCGTCGCGCGTATCCTTATCCGGCGGTCATCGGATTCGTCATCACCTCCGCATCTCTATTTTCCTGCGCCGCCCGCGATGCCCTGCCGGCCGACGCCTGCACCACCAACCACAGCGACCTGAAGACGAGGCGAGCCGTCTCGCGGGCTTGTCGACGCCCGGCGTCCTAGAGATGGAGAATGGCGACGCCAGCGGGCGCACCGATCACGACCGGCCGGCGGCCAACGTGAACGGCGCGGTCGAAGACCATGCCGGTGCGCCCGATGTAGGCAAGGCCAACGAGGTCAGCTCGGACCCGACGCGCATGAACGACCTGCCCGACGACATTGTCCACATCACGCAGGGCTTTATCCCGCTCTCGGCGTTCCTCACGCGCCTGGCACAGCTCACGCACAACTCGCTGCAGGAAAAGGTCCTGGAGCTCGCCAAGATGCCCATTCCCGCCTCGGCGGTCAATGGTGCGACGAATTTTACCTCGGGCGCGCCCGACGACACGTCGGCGGAGAACCTGCGGAAAAAGGCTGCGCTGCTGCATTTCACACAAGACATGCACGCGAAATGGGTCAAGGCACTCGTCATTACAGAATGGAGTCGCAAAGCAGAGTGTGTTAGCAAGCTGATCGACTTGAAATTTCACCTCGACCAACATCGCATCTTCTTCGACATGACCCTGGAGAACATGGTTAATGTCAAGCGAGACTTGTCATTTGCACGCATGCCTAGTCCAGATTTGAAGACGGCCCTGCAAATATTATCCACCGGAAGCGCTCCATGGATACCAGATGTATGTCACTTGGCTTCCCGCCCTCGATAAAAATTTGCTAACAGTCGCAGCACCAATATATAGAACCCCCTCCCCTGACGCCTGACGAGCAACTGCGTTGGATCAATGACCTCAACACGCTCTTATCTCTACGACTCAATCTGGAGGATTACGATAAAATACCACATCAATTCCGCGACTATGAAATTGGCTCGGGTCGCGTTACATTCAAGGTTCCCGGCGAGTTTGAGGTGGAACTGACGATTGCCGACGAAGATTTTGACAAGCAATTTTGGTTCATTGATTTCCGTTTCGCATTTAAACCGTCCGCGCTATCTCTCTCTGAAGGACTACGAAACTACCTTGAGAATTGCGTAAATGATGCGCTCTCGAAGGATGGTCTGGCCGGCTGCTATCAATTCCTACACGAACTCGTGCTTACAGCCAAGATCAACGAGCTCAAGCGCCAAGCTCTCCGGCTGAGCAGAACATCCTGGGACGGCACGCTTGTAGTTGAGCCACTCAACCGTGCTCTGGCGATTCAGTACTGGTCATCGCGCACAACGGTCAGCAAGAGTTGGGTGCTTATTGCTATAAACAGTGGAAAAAGAAACGGCAAACTTGATGCAAAATCATCGAGTCACCTGGTGGCAAAATGGTATAGAGACAATAAGGAGGTCAAGGATGTCAAGCTGGCTCTTGACATTGATAATCTCTCCGCAGAGTCTCTTCTGAAAGAAGTGATTGGACGACATATTGGATATATTCTGCAGAGCATTCGCGATAAGCTGCTTGAGGCGCCACGATTCAAGCACCGCGAAGCGGCTATGACCCTGCACATCTCGAACAAGGACCCTGGCGCTTGCATGCTCACAACGCAGGTCAGCCATGCCGACACAACGACGCTGCTCGTGGAACCGACTACGGGCATGTTTGCTGTAAAGCCACAATCCAAATTCTCGATACAATACGAGCACCAACTCAACAACGGCAAGAACACGGCCGAGGATGGCGTCACATGTCTGGAGAATGTGCGCTGCGCCATGATGGAGGACGAGCTACACCGCCGCGGCAGCGCAACTGGCTGGCAGACGCAAAAATCGCCACTGAATTTGGAGGAAACAAAATCTATTACAAAAATGCGCGAATGGTCCCGTACGATCTGGATGCGCAAGCAGGGCTGGTGCCAAAGCTGGTACGCAGTTGTATTCCTTGGTCTTGGTGGCGACGAGTGGTGGCTGCTGGAAGCGAACCGTAACGAACCAGGTCGTGTCATCAAATTTCAGGCCAAGCTGCCTCTCAGCAAGGGACCGGCAGATCTCTCTGATGCCTTCTGGAGCAACCTTACGATTTTCGCTACCGGTATGATTGCGCAGGCAGTCGATCTGCGCGAGTTGCACCGTCTTCGTATCAAGAGCCGGACAAATGACAGCATCGACCTTGCTCTACCACGGCAAATTCACCTACCCTCAATCCAAGTCGCTCTGTCTGCCATGTTTCCAAGCATGGCCTACGATGGTGGCGCCAAATCAGAATGCCGCCAGCCATGGGCAAACAACATAGTCACTATTCGATTCAAGGGAATCGAATCAAATGATGACAGCTTGACATGCGTGTCAGAAGCTGTCCTGCGTGTGCGCAAGCCATCAAAGTTTGCCGCGCTGAAGGGAACCGTTGACGGAAACCTCTCATACAACGCAAAACTGGGCGAGTTTTGCCTCCGTGTACAACATGCTGTGGGTGAGCCGGTCTTGGCGCTCCTCAAGTCGCGAATCCAGGCTATTGACCGATTCGTCAACTTTTTGGAGGCTATGGACAAGGCCAAAGGTTCAATCGTCGGCGAGCTGGTGACGCTTAAGGAGATAAGATTTCTATACCAAGCCAACCCCGACAGCAAGCAGTGGCGCATCACGCTTGATCTCTCTCGCGGCGACATTGCCATCAAAATCGACCGCGGTAACCCGCACCTGCGCGTTGTCGATCTCATGCAGCAGCTTGTTAATAGCGATGGCGGCATTGGAGCGCTTATGGGGTGGCTCCCTGCATCGCTACAGGTGCTCGAGGCGATCAGCAGCATCGAGAACCGCTGGGAGGATCTGCAGTCCAAGCGCGTTGGCCAGGTCGAGTTTGCCATGAAGACGCTGTCGTGGCTGAGCATGGAATACACGATTGCCGGCCCATCCGCCCCAAAGCAGATCAGCCTGCAGGTGCGCACCAAGACGCGCCGCGGGGAGGATTGGTGGCACGTTTGGCGCTCCGACGACGCTGCCAACGGAGACGCCTACACGACGGCGCTCAAGGCTGTTTGGGATGGTCGCGGCGAGGGGTGGATGGGGCTGTCGACGGGTGCGGCGGCTCGATCTGAGGGCGGCATCATCGCCTTGCTGCTCGCAGTGGATGATGCCGTGCGCTCCGCACTCGCTGATGACGCATCTACGGCTGCGACGCAGTCCTCAGCCAACCCGTCATTCACGCAGCCGACGACGCAAAGCCAGAATAGTAGCAAAGACGTGGTAGTTTTGGATTAGATCGCTTTGCACTCACGTCTTTTTTTAGCATAAGACAGCCCCAGCAGCGGACATGATACCAATTGCTATGTAATAATGGAATGAAAAAAAGAAGAAATTGTTTTATACATTTGTTGTACAGAAAAGATGTGACTAAATTTTCATATACAGGGCCGCTGCTTCCTCCGTTTCCGGGCCCTTTTTCTAGGCTTTGTTTTGAGGCTGGCGGCAGGGAATATCTGCGGCTGGTACGGTTGCGATTATGGGCTCTCTGATAAAGTCGTCCAATCCCGAGTACTTGTGATGCCGGAGGATGCTGTACGCAGCAGCGTGGCCGTTGCGCAGGGCGCCCATGACGCCGATGCGGCCGTAGGAGCCGCTTGCCACGGTCAGCCGGCCCTCAAACTCCGAGAGGAGCTGGCTGTCGGCAGCCCTCAGCCGGAATTCGTGACCCGTAATGGGCTGCGGGATGCAGTCGCGGGCGAGCCGCGCCATGGCGTGGCACGGCGTGTGGCGCGGGATGCCGAGGTGGCGCTCGAGGACGGCCTTGGCCTGCTCGACGGCCTCCTCCTCGGACGGCGGGTTGCGGCCGTCGTAGTAGTGGCCGCCCATGAGCACGAAGAGCTTGGTGCCGGCCGGCTCGTCGGGCCCGCGCTCGGCGATGACGTCCGAGTCGAAGAAGACGCCGAGGGCGTGTTCGGGGTTCTGCTCGGCGGGGACGGAGCGCGGGATCAGGTAGCCAAACCCGCGCGGTTTCATGTTCTCGATGGGGTACCAGAGGTTGACGGTCATGATGGACACGGATTCGATGCTCTCCAAAGCAGACAATCGATCCCCGGTGGAAGCAACCAGCGCCTTGCTGGATGTAGTGGAAATGACATTCTCATATATGTGCGTCTTACCTTTGGCGGTGACCTATCCATTGTTAGAGAATGGCAGACTGGTGGCAAACGTAGCAAGCCTTACCTGAACCTTGTTATGGTTTTTTAGGTAGGAGAGATCGTCGACTGGAGCTTCCCGTTGAATTGTCACGTTGGATTGGCCAGCAAGTGCGTGCTCAAGCGCTTTGGGCAACGACTCCATGCCGTATTGTCCAAAATGAATCAATGATCCTTTTGGTTTGTTTGCCTCGGCGCAAATCAGCTTGTCTTTTGACATGTACTCCATAAGCATCTGCTCGTGCATAGGCATGTGCCGCGTGCCTTTTTCGGCAGCTGGCATGTGAAAATTGTAGTACATGCGATCCAGGACGCTGCGGGCGCTCAAGCGCTCGATATCACCACCATAGATGCCGTGGAGCATGGCTGACGCTAGATTGTTTCCCATGGCGTCGCTCTTGGTGATGTAGCGCAGCCACATGCCAACAGATATATCATCCTTGGGAACGTTGCCTCTTTTACTGCCCGTAAGGTACGCGAAGGCCGTTGCCAACGCACCCCAGATACACTCACGGAACAAGTCCTCCGATAGGCAGTCGAATATGGAGGCGGCGGGCGGCATCTTGACGAGATGGTCTGGGTAGTAGACGAATCGCGGGAGGTCTTTCGGGTACACGAGTTTCAAGCCGAGATCGAGCATCTGGTTTTCCGATCGCTGTTAGAGTATGCATTGCGGGGAGGGATAGAATCCGAACGAGGCAGCTCAGCATACCAATTCGTAGAGAACGAGGTCATCGTAGCGCCAGTAGTTTCCACGAAGCGACGTCAGCGTGCGCGGGCCGCGCTCAAAGTTGACGATACCCTTGACGCCGTTGACGTCGACAGGTACCTTGTCAGTGCGTATCCAGCCGCCGAGGCGGTCGCTCGACTCGTACAGGGTGATGCGCGCCGTTGCCGGGAGCTCCTTGGCGAGAAAGTAGGCCGCCGTGAGGCCCGTCAGGCCGCCGCCAATGACGGCCACCCGCTGGCCGGCGTCCGCATGGCTCGCGAGGCGGCGGACCTGCTGTCGCGCGACCAATTGAGGGCACAATCGTGCAGAAGACCGAGTCAGTAGTGCCATTGTCGCTGCTTCCCGGACGCAACGACTTGTGTGCATGGTTCAATGGCGCATGTCGGGGAGGACAGGTGCTTTTTGGTTGTTTGTGTGGGTGGCGTGAGTTGCGGTCCGCCGTAGCTGGTGTGGAGCTTTGTGTGACAGTGACGGGCGTGCGGGCTTCGTCACGGCGACCATACCCAATGGCGGCTATTGCGTCAGCATGCGAGACATTACTATACTGATGTTAAAGCGGTGTATCTAATTAACGATGTCGAAAGGCTTTTTCGTCTGTTCGCAACGGAGCATTAATTAGGCTCACTGCAGCCACAATACAGGTCCCGAGGCCAAGACAATGGCAGCCGATGTGTATTTACCCGACGACTTTACCTTTCCCAGAATTACAATAATGTACATGCACTCGAGTGGGGGTAGATAACATGCACAGAATACATGGAACAAATTTGTAGCTTCTAGGTACGTCCTGTACCCAGATAAGATGCGCAGCTCTATTAAATACCCGCTCGTGATAAGCGCACTTTACTATATACAGTCCAACCCGTGAACGCCGCCCAATAATTTTTGACATGTTAGTACATCGTACATCTACCCAATCACGTCCTCCTGTGCAGCCTCAATGGCTTGGTTGGTATCATTCTTCATCTCGTCATCTGGCTTGACCATTTCCTCCGAACCTCCTTCAACAAACTTGCGGTCGCTGACATGCTCGCCGCCCGCCGTCCACACCTTGTCCTTGAAGCCACCCTGCTGACCCTCGTCGTGTGTGAAAGCGCAGTGCGGGTTCAAGCAAGGGCTAAACTTGCACTTGGTCTTGACGTGCGTGAACTTGCAACCCTCTGTGGTGCAGCCTGCGCCGTTGCGGCAGAGCGGCATTGACGGGTGTTTGAAAGGGCAGTGGGGATTCTGGCAGTTGGGGAAGAACTTGCAGTCTTGCTCGCTCTGGTGTGCCAGCTTGGTCGCTGGCGAAGGGTGACGACCGACACACTTGCGGTTCTTGCATGCTGCACCGAATGAGCATGGGTCGTTGACGTCGACAGACGTGCCTGGCGGTGCCGCTGGAGACTGGTGCGCAAACTTGCACTCTCTGTTAGTACAGCGCAAGTTGTATTTGCAAATCGACTCGTCAGGGTTCGGTGGTTCGCGGCCCGACATATCCATGTCATCGCCGCCCTCGGCGTTCTCGCCGCCGGCGTTCTCCTGGTTGCCGTTTTGAGGCTTGCGTTGTCTGCGGTTCGGGTCCTGGACGCGGTCAAACAGCGACTTGCCACCCCGCCCGCGGGCATAGCCGCCGCCGTTTGGCGCGCCATTCATCATCTGTGATAGTTGGAACATCATCTGGTTCTGATGCTCCAGCATGGCGAACAGGTCAGCCTGGTTGGGCTGCTGTCCGTTTTGGGCCCCCATCATCCATTGTTGGGGACCAGCAGCAAGACCTGCTTGAATGTTGCGGGGGTTCATGCGACCGTCGCGACCGCCGCGGCCGCCGCGCTGCCCCTGGCGGTTGTGGGTGTTGATTCTTTCGTTGCCGTTCTGGCGGACTCGGTGGAGGACATCGTTGCCGGTCCCTCTGGTGGCATTACCGCGACCACCTCTGCTGCCGCGCTGGCCGGTTCGCATCGCGCGAGGACCAGTGGGACTTTGATGAGTTAGTGTTGGCTCTGGTTTGCTGATCAATTAGGGTGAGAACATACGCATTCAGTGAATCAGTGTCCATCTCGACATCGCCCTCAGCGGGCTCCGGCGCGCCATTCAGCTGCGCGTTCAGCTCATCAATCTGTTGAAAGAGCCACTTGGAAAAGTCGCGCGCCGTCGAATCGCCGGGCTCGAGGTGCAGCAGGTCGCCTGCCATCTCGGTGGCGATTTCTTCCT
The DNA here is from genome assembly GCA_029218145.1 of Aphanocladium album. Lineage (NCBI taxonomy): Eukaryota > Fungi > Ascomycota > Sordariomycetes > Hypocreales > Aphanocladium > Aphanocladium album. The sequence goes on from JARDXD010000084.1 coordinate 35,059, forward strand.
CCGACTTGCCGTTCGCCAGCATGAGCACAATCAGCTCAGCCAGCGATGATGCATCCGATTCGCTCGCCCATCCTACTTCCTGCAGCTTCGGTTGAATTGCGGTATTGATGGCTGTCGCCAGCGGCGAGTCAAAGGCGACCTCGACAGGCATTGCGACGAGGTGTTGTGATTGACGCGTTTAGTCGCAAGAGTCGAGGGGATTCGGGGTGATATTTATCGCGCAAGGATCGCGCGGATGTGGGGTCACAGTTCGCTATTTTTGTATCTTTGTTTGCGAAATATTGGCTGATTTCTTTGAGCAAAGGGAAGATGCGACTGCTTTGTGCTTGGGCAAAGCTTTGATGCACCCTCGTCTGGCTTCAAAGGCGAAGAACGGGGCGGGCGCAAATGAGTCACGTGATCTCTTCTTTCGCGTTCTATACAGATGGGAATGTTTGTCAGCCACCATCGCAGCCCATCTAATCTGTCCGAAGAACTCTCCGTGTAAATGCCCAGATCCAAGCAACTGCTGGAAATTTCTAGCCGTCGCATTATTTAACACGTCGCACCCAACAAAGATGGCTGCAGCATTACCCTAACGATGCGCCCACGAACAGGCTCCAGTCACAATCACTCTGCATAAGGTACTTTACTACGGAGCCTAGCACCCCAGGCTGTCCAGTCGCCGTCAGCTTCTAAGCGACAATGTAACCCAACGTTGGCCCATGACTACAACTATCCCAGCTCGGGACATGGAGGTCTTGTTGGCCCAATGTAGCCTGTTGCCGACCTTCCCATGTCCCAGTTTTCCTAACCCGAATCAAGCGACGCGCATGTACCAGGAGCCTTTCCGGGAGGTTAAAAAGGCCGCCGTATCCTCGTTATTGTCGGTGAATTGTAGAAGCCTTCTCATTCGCATTTTGACACCAAGCGCGACAGTATGAAGTCTGCCATATTTGCTCTGCTCGCCGCCGCCGCGCAAGCCGCGCCCTCTACAGACGAATGCGTACGTTGCCCGCCGTGCACCTCAGTAGGCAGTGCATGCTAACCAACAACAGTGCCGCAGACTGGGGGCATACTTGCCATCCATCTACCATGGTCCATCGGCGGCAGACTACGATGAGCTTGTCACCGCTCGCTGGTCCATCACCGCTATGCAGCACCCTGGTTGCGTGGTGACACCGTCCTCAGCCCGAGACATGTCTATCATCGTCCAGCTCCTCACAACGCATCAATGTCAATTTGCTGTCAAATCTGGCGGCCATAATCCTAATCCCGGTTTTAATAACATCGGCAAAGGCGTTTCCATTGATTTGAGGAGCCTCAACTCCACGTCCCTGGCCCATGATCGCTCTTACGTCAGCCTCGGCACTGGCCTTTCTTGGGGACACGCCTATGCCGCCTTTCAAAAAGATAAAATTGCGTTTACTGGTGGTATTTGCGAAGATGTCGGAGTCGGTGGTCTTTCTGTCGGCGGTGGACAGTCGCTTTTCCAGGCCGGCAAGGGCTGGGTAGTGGACAACATTATCAACTACGAGGTGGTCCTGGCGTCGGGCGAAATTATCCATGCCAACCAGAGGAACAACTCGGACTTGTACAAGGCTCTCAAGGGCGGTAGCACCAACTTTGGCATCGTCACCAAAGTTGATTTGGCTGCCTTTGATTTTGATGGCATGTGGGGTGGCCAGATGATTCTCGCCTTGCAAGGGCCTCAGGCTGGCCGCGACCAGATGATCGAGACCATCACCAGCACCACTGTCGACTTTGTTGCCGACAACCACAGTGATACGGATTCTGGTATCCAGATTGTGGCTACCTATCTTCGTAACGGTACGCAAGTGGTCGATATTGCGTTTTCCAACACGGCCAACATTGCGAATCCAACGGCCCTCCAGCCGTTCCTCAAGCTGCCTAATCAGGTTCACAACACCAACCGTCACGCATCGTTGGCTGAGTTGGCCCACGAGACCAGCCTCGCCATCCCTCGTGGCTTCCGCTACGTCACCGCGAGTGTCACTGTCTCCAACGACAAGGCCACTTTGCTGGACTTTTGGAAGGAAATCGACAAGGTCTACAATAACCTTGAGATCAAGAACCAGATCGATTGGCTAGTTTCCATTGTACCTCAGCCGAAGCTCCAGGAGACTTATGCCAAGGCTCGCGGTGGCAACGTCCTCGGACTGCAAGATGTCGAGGAAGATCAGCTAGGTATGACGACTTGATATTCTTTACAGGTCTTCCACTGACAATACTTTAGTTCTCTGGCTCGTCTCTCGATGGGACGACGAGAGTCTTGACGGAGCCATGGAGGATGCTCGCCAGCAATTTGTCGATGCTGCGGTATCTGTTGGCAAGAAGCACAACACCTACTATCCGTTCATCTACCTGAACTACGCCAGCCCCGATCAAGACCCGCTCTGCGGTTATGGTGCTGACAATGTCGCCTTCATGAAGAAGGTGGCGAAGAAGTATGACCCGTTAGGCGCTTTCCAGAAGCTACAGCCTGGTGGTTTCAAGCTCAGCAACGCTCGTTGCGCTTAGAAGCCAACAAAAGGACACGGGGTGTCTCTACACATATAGTACATTTGGACAAGAATAGTACCGAGTTCAAACGAACATAGAAACCTGAATATTTACGATTATTACTATTCTACTTGAAGCTGCTACGAACTGCTTCGCCAAATCGTGAAATAGCTATGTCCATATTTTCAGGCGTGGCCATGGCGTAGGTTGCGCGAAAGTAGAGCCCAGAGAGTGGCACATGAGGCTCGGCGCGGAACCACGAGCCGCGTGCGACCAGTACACCACCATCGATGCAAGCGTTAAAAATTTCTTGCTCAATTTCTTCGAGGTTTCGCTTGCCATGGTCGGGATGCTTCGTGTGATCTACAGTGAGCCAAACCTAAATCCTTGTCAGAAAGAGCACGGTTATTTCCTTGCAGAACAGACTGCTACTTACAAACATGCCAGCAGCGGGAGGAGTCCAGCTGACGATATCCCGTGGGAGGTGCTTCTCGCATGAGGCGATCAAAGCATTCCGCTTCTGCGTGTACTCTGCGCGCATACTCATCAGCCACTTGAGGTAGCCCTCGTGGCCCCAGTTCTCGTCGAGTAGCTTGTGCAGAATCACTTGCGAAAACCCGCTAGGGCCTTGGGAAGCTACCTCGGCATGGCGCTGATATCTCTCAATCAGCTGCTGCGAAGCGACGACCCAGCCCAGTCGCGAGCCTGGAGCCAAGACCTTGGAGAATGAGTCGAGCCGCATCACGCGGCCGTCCTTGTCGATGCTGACGTATGATGGCGCCAGCGATGCGAGAAATTCGTCCACAGTGCCGGGTCTCTCAACTGCTTCGTGACTGTAGGGCTCCATTTGCAGGAAATAGTACGGTTCGTCCTCGAGGATAAAGAGGTCGTGTTTCTGAGCGACAGCATAGACAGCCTGGCGACGCTCAATGCCCTGTGTGGCGCCTGTGGGATTTTGGCCCGTCGGAACAGTATATAAGACATGAGGCTTACGAAACCCGCGAGCGCCTTCATCCCAGTCGCTTAAAAGCTGGTCCATGGCCTCTGGGATAATACCTTCACTATCGATGGCCGTGCCAAAGGTGCCAACACCTAGCGGCTCAATCGTCTCCATGGCGGTCGAAAAGCTGAATTCTTCGGTAAGTACAGAATCACGCCGACTCTTGTCGCAAAACATGCGAATGGCTTGTTCGAGCGCTCCAGTACTGCCAATGGTCTGGCAGATGGCCCAGTCGGCGTAGGGTGGCTGGCATACGATTTCAGTATGCTCAGTGAGGAAACGTATCATCTGCGCAGAGCCAGTCGCCTGCCCATAGTTGAGAGAGATGGACAAGTCATACTCAGATTTTCCGTCCTGGACATCGTATTTTCCGATTGTCTCTCTTGCGCCAGACTTGGCGGTGGCTTGTTCCGAAAAGTCGGGCACCACAGGTATCTTGATGGAAAGGTCCGCAAAGGGAAAGACCTTGCTGGAGGGAAGTCCACCTCCCAACGAGACCAGGCCGGGCTTTTTGAGGAATTCAGCAGCTTGCTTCAGTGCACACGGCTGACGCAGTTTGCTTTCTTCGCTTAGGTGATCTGCTGCCATGTTAGCTCAGCTTCATATCAAGACATGACCACTTACGGTCCCATTTCTTCGCATTCGGCTTTCCGGTTTGCTTTGATGATTTAGTACAACTTCAGGGCATAAGTCTGAGCAGAATGCTACATACTGGGCCTTTGAACATGTCGCTGTTGGAAGCAGCAGCGACGCCGGCCACCAGCTTGCCAGCCTTGGCGCGTCGCTTCTGAATCTCGCCAATGATTTTCGTGGCCGGGATTCGATTGTACGCCATTCTGACGGACCTGACGGGAGCTGTCATCGTAGCAAATTCCGCAGGCTCTGGGAAGCCTGTCCTGTTGCGCACTTATACCTAACTTGATTGCTGTCAAGCGGAGGGCGTACGTGGGGTGTCTCAGTGGTTCCTATACCGGTGCCGCTTCTCCGGCTTGTGTCTACACTGCAAGTCGAGTAGAAATGTGGCTGTCAGGCATGTTTGTGGTGGATATATTACTTGGGCGCATCGGCGCAGTGCATGGTCCGTGTCGAACGCACTCAGCCCCAACCGGAGCTTACCTGTAGTTCAGGGCGCTAGTACCCTCCCTGGACAAATCAGATATTCCAACTAAATAAGGGCCAGGGTGCAGGAACGGAGATAATTAGCTGGCAGCCTGGTTGGAAGCTTCACAGTGAGCCGCCGCAGCCTAGGCACATAGTTGGTAGGTAGGTACGTACCCATATTTCTGGAATGGCTCTCTGTACCCGCTGGCGATACAGCGGCACCGTCACTGGAGATGATCTGATACCCTACAGCATTGTATCAGAACAACTTTTTCCAGTCAGGCCACGAGATAATTGTCTGGACTTGTTGTGGATGAAAAAAACTGTCGAATTCTGATCAGATTTGTATTTTTCATTTGTGTTCTCGTCCTACGTGATGGCTGCCTTATGTAAGCTAGACCACAGCTCAGGCGTCACCCGTCATAGCTCTAGCTATCACCAGCCCACTTGACACTCCTCATAGCACACTCGAGGCTGTCGCCATGTACTGGCCAATTGGAACGCCGCGCATCTACGCTACGAGTAGCAATCGCGCGTCGGGATCTCGTCTGTACGTCTCTTATGATGGCGTGTCTGGTCCCAACGAGGTAGAAGCCGAGCCGGTAAAGGAGGAAAACGGCGAAGATGCCACCCCCCCAGCGACGCCCGCGACGCCCGCGACGCCCGCGATCAAGTCTGTCGAGTTTGGAGATGGCCCGCCGGAGCCCTCCTCACAGACTGAGGAGCAGACGATACCTTTAAAGGACCCAGTCCTGGCCCTGCGCGTCTCACGGTCCGGTAATATGTTTGCGGTCATTACCGCGACATCCATAACACTGTGGCAGACCAAGGTAGGTCCCCTTGGAATTCAACCACGTGTTCGTTGCTAACACCATGCAGCCTACCGTCATTCTAGCCGTCGTGGTCCGATCACAATCCTCAATCCAGCTGTACGGCCGAAACGTCGACCTGCTCCTCCGACCCGATTCCGCGATTCTCGTCGTGCGCACCAGCGAGGGGTACCTCATCACATACTCAATTGCCACCGATGGCGAATCGCGCGTTTATAAATCACACTTTCCCAACTACCACAATGTGCAGCGGCGCCGGCAGAGCCTCGTTGGCCCACAGACTGGGTTGCGACCCGAACAGTATCTATGGGGGCCTGGCGAAGGCACTGGAGTCTTGGACGTCAGCGTACGGTTTCGCATGGTAATCAAGGTTGATGCCGGCATTGAATCCGCGCTCGCGCTGGATGACGAATTAATCGTGGCCACTACGAAGCCAGCCGCTGTCCAATGCATTCGATGGACGCCCGACACCAGTGGCAGCCAAACGCGTACCGAAATTTTGAGCCGCATGGGCTGGGTTGAGAAGAAGGTGTCCATCACAGAAATGACATACGACCGACCAATGAATTTGGCTACATGGATTACGAGCGACGGCCGAGTTTACGCTGTGCAACGACACAAGAGCACACCCGATGACGACGACCCCAAGAAGCTGTTCAAAGGCCACTGCTTCCACACACCAGAGGGCGACCGCGGACATGCAGTCCGTGCCGTCATCAATGCCCGCTTCTCTTTGATTGCGGTCGGCTGCAGTGATGGAACGGTCCAAGTGTATTCAGTCAGGGACTACTCTGGTAATATCACCGTGTCCCACAGCCAGATCATCCCCGCGACGACGTCGACCGCAGGCGCACTTACAAGCCTCAGTTACTCTCCCGACGGCTACTGCCTTTTTGCCGGCTTTGAAAACGGGTGGGCAACATGGAGCATGTTTGGAAACCCTGGCAGCCACAGCTTTAGTGCGGAACGGTCCACCGCGGATGAGCCTTGGCTGTCAGGAGTAGACTGCGCGTCGTGGGTAGGAGGCGGCTCCGAGATCCTCATGATTGGACGTCAAAATGAGGCTATCTGGTCATTGGAAATGGCCAAGAGTGCTGTTACAGGCTGCTACAACGATGCCAACGTTTTCCGCACAGTTTTACAAACATCCACCGGAATCATGGTGTACCGTGGCTACGACCTCCCGGATATGACATCAATCTCGGCAGAGCCGTTCCTGTGGCACACTGCCAGAATCCCAGCCCCTTACCTACTTAATCATTGGCCGATAAAACAGGCCGTCATTTCACCAGATGGACGATACGTGGCAGTAGCTGGACGGAGGGGCCTGGCTCACTATAGCGTGAACAGCGGCAGATGGAAGACGTTTGCCCACGAAGCACAGGAAAACGAATTTCAGGTGCGTGGTGGCATGTGCTGGTATCAACATATCCTAGTCGCAGCCATTGAAGGGAGCAAGTCCTTCGAAATCCGCCTCTATTCGCGCGAAACGGCACTGGAGTCGTCGCAAGTCCTCTATACACAAAAACTTCCTGCCCCGGTAGTGCTGGTCACTACCTCGGGAGAAGACTCTCTGCTCGTATACACATACGAGAACCTCCTTTACCATTTCATATTCACACCATGCTCGGACTCTGTGCGCTTGGTACAAGTAGGTCAGATTGCATTCCATGGCATTGTCCGATCCCCAGCTAGAGTGCGCGGTCTGAGCTGGATTCTGCCCGAGAATCAACTGGTCGACGGCGATCCGTCCCAAGATGTTGCAGTCGCTTCCGTCATCTTCCTGGTCGATGGAAAGCTGGTCCTGCTCAGCCCGTCACTTAATGAAGAAGGCCAGCTCAAATACGACATGCGCGTAATTGCGCAGAATGTTGAATACCATGCCAGCATGCGCGAGCAACCACTGCTCAACGTGGAGCGAGATGAGACACATGGACCGCCTGCGCTACGTGATTCGCTATGGGTTTTTGACGGCATGCAGGTAAAAGGATGGAGCAGCATCAAGGATGTGCTCAGTGCTGCGTCAGATGGAACCAAAGAGCTACCAGCGCCGGTGTCTTTCCCTGTCGACTTTTACCCGCTATCGATGCTCTTGGAGAAGGGTATCATTCTAGGAGTCGAGTCGAACCTCGTTCAAAGGCGCGATGTGAACTTTTCATTTTTCCGTTTCAACATCAGAGTAAGCCATACTGCTTCCACGTCAATAATAAGTCCCTTCACTAACCAATCAGACACATCTTGTGCTACCTGACATCCTCCGCTTCTATCTCCGCCAACGCATGACTGCCGACGCTGTCACCCTGTCGGAGCAATACCAAGACTTGGCGTATTTTTCACACGGCCTGGAGATTCTCCTGCACCGCGTGCTCGAAGAGGAGTCGGAGGAATCCCCGCCACCCGAAGAAGCCGTCCTTCCCCGTGTGCTATCCCTACTGTCGTCATCCAAAGACTACTTGGATGTAGTGCTGCAGTGTACCCGCAAAACCGAGGTGCGACAGTGGAAGACGTTGTTTGCATACTTGCCCCCGCCGCAGGAGTTGTTTGAAGAGTCGCTGCTGCGGGGCTCGGTGAAGACGGCCGGCGGCTACCTGATGATTCTGTACACGCTGGAAGAGCTGGATCAGTCAACAGAGCAGAGCGTGCGCGTTCTGACGCGCGCAATTCGCGAGGGCGACTGGGAGTTGTGCAAGGAGCTGGCGCGTTTCTTGGCCGCGCTCGATCACACTGGTGAAACGCTGCAGCAAGTCATGAAGATGGCCAATTTGGCGGCGGTGAACCACAATGGAGACGGTATTGGCTCACGGCTCGAGATCCCAACTGGCCTGGGCCGGCGGCGGATACCTAGCGACGGGACAGAGTCGGATAGACGCTCAGTGAGCGAGGGAAGCATGGGATCGACAATCAGTCCACTTGCCAGCCCCTAAGTACAAAAACGAGATTATAGATGTGAAATCAATCATTCAGATGACTGTACTGTTTTTTTCTTTTCCTTTAGTATTGATAACGTATGCAATGCGTGTCCAGAAATACCGCCCAACCCAACTCGCTCTATGCCTGACGGCTCTGCCTTCTATACCCAACCCTGTGTCTTGTTATTTCATCTGCTTCGGTGAATTCTATGCCGGAGCCTCAAAGGTTTTCTATGCTGCATCTGCTCCACCCCTCCATCGTCGTGTATATTCATGTCATTGCACCCCATTCGTCTTGGCGTGCCCGGTGTCCTCGTGGTAGAGATCGTTGGCTTTGATATATTCGTACACTGGCTGCGCGAGGTCCAGCACACGCTCGCCATTCTTGAGCTGCGCGCGAATCTTTGTCGAGCTGACGTCGTTCTCAAACGCCTCTACGACCCAAATCTTGTCGTCGTACTTGCGCAGCGACTCGAGCGCCTTGTCAATGTGCGTCTGCATCGGGCGCTCAATCACAAAGGCGCCATAGTGGCCGAGGATGGCGTCGACGTCCGGCGTCGGCCACAGCTGGGGGTCGCCCATGGTGGCGGCCACGTCGGCGCCCATGAGCAGCACAATGCGCGCCCGGACGCGGCCCAGGCCGTCCGAGGCCTCGATGCCGCCGTCGCGGTTGATCTCGAGGTCGACGTGGCGCAGAACGTCGACGGTGCTCGTGTAGACGGGCTCCCGCGTCGCGGCGTCGCAGCGCAGCGCCTCCCATGGGTCCACCATGATGTCGGTGCTGGCGACGGCGCGCTCACACATGGCCAGGCGGTGGTGCGCGCGCGCCAGCGCTGGCTTCTTATAGGCGTCGCTGACGGGGCTCAGGTAGCTGCCGACGACCTCAAAGTCCGGGCCTGCGCTGCCGTCGCCGGGCGGCTGCCGCGGCGTCGCCTCGACGTGGCGCTCGGCCATGCCGAACATTTGCACGTGCAGCACCGTGATGGGCGAGTAGCTGCCGCAGGCGACGAGCACCAGCGGTGTCTTGCCGGGCCGGCTCAGGCGGCGGCGCAGATTGTCGACGGGAAACGTGTACGGGGTCATGGTCGTGATGGGCTCAGGCGGCGCTCCGTCGGCGGTCGTGGCGGGGGATTGTATGGTGCCATTGGCGGCAGCCGAGGCCGCGGTGGTGCCGTTGGCAAGTGTGGAAGAGGAGTCCATTATGGCGTACAGCGAAAGAAGTCGAGTGCGGCGATGCCGTCCATGCGTGGTGCGGGAAGAGGGAGTGAAGACCGTGGCCGTGGGTTTATATGGAATCGGCTCACGACGTCTGCCTGCGAACTTGGCGTTGGAGGGGCTAAAGGCACACCTGCATGCGGCTCCGCCGCAGCCTGGGGTGCGTTAATAGGCAGTTGCGGGTGACTCAGTCCGTAAATTTCGGCATTTATCTCGCACCACAAAGGAGACGCGACGTTATGTTGATTGATTCATCGAATAAGCCGGCTACTGAAGCTCAAAATAAACTTACCAGAATAATTTGAGGTAGTTATACAGTATATAAAACACTGTTTGCGCACTGTACATATATATCAGGGTTAGGGTTAAAGTCGCAAAATTTGAAAGTCGCATTTTAAGCTCTCTAGCTGAAGAATCAGCAGCCAAAAAGGTATACCTGCCGTCCTCTTTACTTGAAAATGTTTGATGGTGGCAATATAGCTAAAATACTGATTATAGCCTTTCAAAAGCCACGCAAAAATACTTGAAAAATGCTAAAATACACATACCCATTAAAACCAATGATTTAGCGTTCTTTGGCTCAGAGCAGACTAATGCTGATTTAACTAGAATTAATTGTGTTCCAAGACCCTTCTTCTCTGCCCCACCGCAAAATCACCCCGCCACCTCATCACCCTGCACTGCACCATCCGCACTGCCTCTCTGGCACAACCATCGAAGCCCGACTTTCATCCTTACGCGACAGCAACAAGCGGTGCACGGTGGCGGGCATAAAAAGAAAAATGGACGACTACGGCAGCGAGACGGACAGCGACTATACGAGCTACTGGCGAGACTGGGTAGGTGGATTTGCCTTGGGCGCGCCGCCCGCTGCCGGAAATGGAGGAGCAACCATTTTGCTGACCTGGGATAACAGTTCATCTCGTCCCGCGGCAATGAGTACTTTTGCGAAATCGACGAGGAGTACCTGATGGACCGGTTCAACCTGACGGGCCTTAACACGGAAGTCCAGTACTACCAGTACGCGCTGGACCTCGTCACCGACGTCTTTGACCTCGACTGCGACGACGAGATGCGGGAGACGATTGAAAAGTCGGCGCGCCACCTGTACGGTCTGGTTCATGCACGCTATATTGTGACGACACGGGGACTGACCAAGATGGTACGATGTTTTCTTTACAGTATTACGCAAAAAAAAAGGCAAACCCCCCAACTAATCAAAAACAACAGCTGGAGAAGTACAAGAAAGCCGAGTTTGGCAAATGCCCACGCGTAGACTGCCTGCTGCACCCGCTGCTCCCCATGGGCCTGTCCGACGTGCCCAACCACCGGCCCGTGAAGCTGTACTGCGCGCGGTGCGAGGACATTTACAACCCCAAGTCGTCGCGACACGCCGCCATCGACGGCGCCTATTTTGGCACGTCGTTCCAGAACATCATGTTCCAGGTGTACCCGGCCCTCATCCCCTCCAAGAGCCTCGAGCGCTACGTGCCCCGCGTATACGGCTTCAAGGTGCACGCCGCCGCCGCGCTGGTCCGCTGGCAGAACGCGCAGCGCGACGACATGCGCCGCCGCCTGCGCCAGGCCGACATTGAGACGCGCTTCCGCGACGACAGCGCTGAGGAGGAGGACGACGTCGAGTTTGAGGGCGTGGACACGCGCGTCGCGCGCGTCAATTAACATACACAAAGAAATACATTTTTAGAGTACAGAGGTTGGGGGTAACTTGGTCTGCTTGGCGTTTGATGGGTAGTCTTTTTAATGGCATGATAGCAATGAATGAATATTTTTAACGTTTCAGATGTATTCTGCATTTCTTCAGACGCATTGGAATTTGTGTCTCTATAAAGAATAAATTGCTCTGGATATCTTATTACTACTAATCAATTACTTTTTAAAGCTATACTCGGTTATCACCCTGGTTCAGTCTTTGCAGCTCAACATCCTCAAACCCCGCACCATGATACTGCGTGTTGTATTGGCTGTTCGCGTCGGCAGCTGGACCGCCACGTGAGTTGGAGCCGCGTGGGATCGCAGTCTGAGGATAGGCTTCAATGTCTGCAGATTCGGCAACATGGTCCGAGCGAGGGTTGCCATAGCCGACATTGCCAACACCGGCCCAGAACGCGCGCTCGGGGTTGCGAGGACCCCAAGCCCAGCCAGCACCGTCCTGAATGGGCATGTGGTAGTAACGGAAGCTGTAGATGGAGCAGATGGTACCGATGAGGAAACCAAAGAGGATATCAAAGCCGTGATGACGGTAGTTGAACCAGCGAGAGGCAGCAATCACAATGGCCAGACAGAATGGTACTAGGGTGATGACGAGAAGAAAAACGGGAGGAGCAGCCGCGCGCGTGCGAGCGCCGTGGATCTTGTTGCTGATGCGCTTCTTTGTGCTGAGCGGCCAGCTAGCGTCATGACCGTCCTCATAGCCGTTCTGGGGGTGGGAGTCGCTCTGCTGCGCGCGAGAGGGAAAGGCGACTTGCGTAGCGGCGTTATCACCAGAGCCGGGCATGATCCAAGGCAGGGTCACGGCAAACTTGCTGGCCAAGAAGAGCGACAAATAGATCAAGCCACCAGCAGAGGCCGAGGCGTGACCACTGGGGTAGCTGCGAAAACCATCCCAAAGTTTCTTCTCATCAGTTTCGGTGCAGATGGCAGCCGAGTATAGATGACCGTTGGCGCCCTGAATCTGGTAGCCACCAACAATGTACTTGTCGGCATTGTCCATGTCGGGCTTGCACCGGGAGAGCATGTCGGGACGCGGCTTGCCGCACATGTTCTTCAGGCCACTAACAAAGAACCACGCCGATCCGACAGCCATGAGCAGCCCGAGCCAGGAAATCTGCAGTTCCCAGAGCTTGCGCTTCCAGACGATCATAGCAGGGGTACCCTTGGGTACAGTGCCTCCTGGGACCAGAATCAGGGTGACGACCAGAACAACGGCGACAGGGATGACACCGCAGCAGACAAAGAGAAGGGCGTTGGAAAACGTTTCGTGTTCGGCGAAAGGAAAGCTGATGATTTATTAGCAACAGTTCATCAGTAATTGCAGGCGAAACGCACGCAATATTTGGATCGGCCAGCGAAAAGTTGCGAAAGTTGGGCTTGATGTTACCCAGCACGTAAGAGCCGACAGCAAGGCCTACGAGAAGGATCCAATCAAAAATGTACGAAGCCACGAGAGAAATCGGAAACTGCTTTCGCAGCGCGGCGGTGTTTGTGCCCGCCATCTTTTCGTAGGTTGACATGAGATGCAGAGAGGAAAATCGTCTCTGGCGCGTGGGTGGGCAAGAGGTGAGATTTGACCTGCAGTAAGGGACGGCAATCGATTCAAGTGACGTGGGTGGAACTTTACGACTTCGCCGTAGCGGGAGGCTAATACTATTATAGTCTCTAGAGGACAATCAGCGCCTAGCGGGCGACGTAAGCTGGCGGCGGCGATCGGACCATGGAGATGGCGAGACCTCCTGGAAGGGGTCAAGTCACGACGTGAGCAGCGGGCAGGCTTTCAGGTCGCAAAAGGTAATCAATCCACTGCTGCGGTCGCTGGGGGGGAGGCTGTGTGTGGTGAGCAGGGCGCAGCGAGGAGGGCGAGACATTGGCGTGGCCAAGAACGGCACTGGCAACGACATTGCCCAGTTTTCCTGGAACCCCAACTGGGCATTTTCAGGACCGGAATTCCAAGGCGCTGCATGTGGGCGGCTGCTGCGACGCAGGGCTTGCGAAAAAAAGGGCTATTGGAAGTACCAGTAGACTGCGGCCGCTTGTTGGCGGAGCCCTGCGCGCCCGAGTCCCGCCCCCCGGCATTGGTGCAAATCGCACGGCAGCCAGGCCGACCCTCAATCGTAGCGTCGTACTATATTTCGCTTGAAGTGGAAGTGGATCGTGTGCTTTCATTGCGCCACGCGGGATAAGGGGCAGACGACCAGGACGGGAAATTGCGAGATGAAAGAAAGATGAAGCGGTAAATGATGGATGGCGATGTTTTGGAGTAATTATTTGGTGTTGCGTTGACGGCTGGCAGCCTGGGACAGCTTCATGCACAGCACGTGCACAACATTCTCCCAGCGCTTTTACAATACACCAAACATGCTGCATAAATACACCGCCATTGCAGTAGAACAATGCTGATAATTTATGGCTATGTTACAGGACATAATGTACACGGCTCTGCCAGAGCCAATGCCCATCTAAAAGTACACCCCTACTAGCGACAGATTAACCCGTCTTCTTCTTTCGCTGCACGCCGTGGTTGCGTGGTCTGGGTACAGTGACCCATTTGTTGATGTTGCGCTTGCGGCGCGTCTTGTAGCCACTCTTGGTCTGCGAGGAGTTAGCGGTTGATGCATGTATGCAAGGGAAAAGGAGAAACATACAGGTCGGCCCCAGGGCGTAACGGGATGACGGTTACTCTTGGACTTTCCTCGTCCACCACCATGAGGATGGTCAACTAGATCATGTCAGACAGTGAATCCATAAAATAAAATTGCGGCAAACATACCCTTATTCATAGCCAGACCACGCACAGTCGGGCGGATGTTCAACCAACGGCTGCGGCCAGCCTTACCCAGCTGGCGGTACTGGTGGTGAATGTTGCTGGCAACGCCAATGGTGGCGCATGCCTGCTTGCTGACCTTGCGCACCTCGCCGCTCTGAAGGCGGACCTCGACATACTTGCCAGTCACGACCTTGACGCCGTCGGCTCTCGTCTCCTCGTCCTTGTTGACCACGGTGGCGTAGGTACCCGCGCTGCGGCAGAAGACGGCACCGCGCTTGGCGGCAGAACCAACGCAGAATACCTGTGTGCCCACGGGGATCATGTGCATGGGCAGGCAGTTGCCGCGGAAAGCCGTTTTGGCGGCAAGAATACCAGGGTCGACGGTGCCACCCATGCTGTTGAGCAAATCCTGAGGGATACCGGAGCGGTAGCTGTGGACGACATCGCCGGCGCGGAGGCCATCGGCCGCAACAATGTACGACTTTTCTCCAGTGGCCTTTTCCGTCAGCAGGGCAATGTGCGCGCTGCGACCCGGATCGTATTCAATTCGCTCGACCAGGTGAGGCCCAGGGCGATTTCGTACAAAATCAACGATTCTTATTCTGCGCTTGTGGCCACCTCCGCGGTGTCGGACTGTGATGCGGCCAAAGACGTTGCGGCCACCCTTTCCATGGCCCCTTTTGGGATATGTCAGGGGAAGATGAGCGCGACCCTTCCAGAGATGATCGTTGATCGGTCGTCGCAAATGACGCACACCGGGGGTTCTGGGCTTGTAGGTGCGAATGGTGGAGGACTGCGATTCGGCTTTGGCGATGCTGGGGGCAGGCGTGGCAGCGGTCGCAAAGCTGCGAATCGGGAGCTGGATGGGCGCAAAGCGAGGTAGCGCCCTGGCCAGGAAGGGAAGTCGTGGCTGTAGCATCATGGGATACGGGCGCCGCTGGCCGCTCAAATGCGAAAAAGGAGGTCGTTGATGCGGTGCCGTCCAACAATCAATTGGACTGCTCGCGCATCAATGGCCGGCAAAAGCGCAGCAATGCAGAAAGAAAGTAGCACAATAGAGCAATTAAACTCTATTGCACAATTGGAATCCAGACGGCAGCTCCAGCGCTGATTGATGGCTGCGTGGTCTGGTGTGGCCGATAATGAAGCTCAAGTTTTAGCACTGGGAAAACATTTTGCCGACGTTCAAAAAAATTTGCGCCACAGTTGAACGAGCTGTGCCACAGTTGGAGTCTGGGATTCGCGACCAGCCACAGCAGCGTTGTGCGCGTAGCTCCACTCCTGGCAGCGAGCCAATGAGGAGACCGTTGCTCGGCCGTTGCTACTGTTGACAAGCTACTCTTCCGGGCGGTACGTACCGGGTGGCCCCGTGGCTGCATGGTCTCGCGAACAGCTGCATCCACTGTCGCGTTGTGAGTCGTCTGCAGCCCTCGTCTGGCCTCCACTGTCGCCAAAAAGCACGTCTCTCTGCCCGCCTGGTGACCGGGCTGCCCGCTGTGACCCTTGTACAGGATTTTAGTTGGATTGTAGATGGTCTGAAGCTGTTGTGAACAAAGAGCAGAAAGCAAACGCTTAGCCGTCTCGTCTTTTGTTATTGTGCATTGTTTACAGCATCCTGGCGCCAGATTCTCACCTCGCACCAGCTCGCCAGTGTCACCACGCACCAATTGAGCCTCTCTCAGCGTGTCGAATCGCACATCCCTCCAGATAGCGTCTCATGTCCCCGCCCGCTGGTGGGACAAAGCTCCGTCTGACGTATCTTACTGGACATTGTCCCTGGGCAACCAAGCATCCCAGAGGCGTCGCGAGCCGCGCCAGTGTCCCGTCAAGGTACGTACCTGCGGCGCGCCAGGCCCACCGCAGCACAGGTACCTCCAGCCCAGGCTCTGCCTCATGCTGGCCCAGTGGCCGCCCGCTGCACGTCTGGTCTCTGCTCTCTCTGCCCAGCTCCGCTCGTCAAAACACCTCCAACGCCCTCAGCTGCCGTCTGCTTTGACATAAACATCACTCCCTCGCCCTACTCTGGTGCCCATTACTTCTAGCCCGCATCTCTCCTCCCTCCTTTCTTTTTTGATACTCTTTGCTGCATTCGCATTTGCATCTTTCTTGGGCTGAGGCACCTGTTAACCCCCTTGAGCATCGCATTTGACTGCATATCCCGTCGCCAGCATTCCAATCGCGCTGTTGTGACCCTACCTCATCTGTCCTCAATCAAAAAGGTGCGTTGGCAACAAGCTTCCGAGCCCCAGTTTGGGCTCATTCAAATGTCTCAGAGCCTCCTACTTTACTGCCATCTTCCCTCGCCTTTTTTCCTTTGCTCCTCCATCCTCTTGACGCGTATCAAGGACGGCACTGACGGTTTCAACCCAGCAGAAATAGCATCTAGTTACGTGCTACGTGCAATCACTAGACCAACATGCCTGTTGTGAGTGCATCTCAGCGTTTCCCCCCACGACGACGCGTGCTAACCCTCTCCAGGCGGCTCGATCAACCCGCCAAACCCGGGCGGCCGTCTCCAATGAGAACGACGAAAACAGCGCGCGTATCACCCGAGGAGCCACCAAGTCGGTCCTTGGCGAGGATGGCAAGCCCAAGGCTGCCCTCCAGACCAAGAGGACTGCCACCACCACCACTGCTGGCACCCGCAACGCGCTCAACGACGTGAGCAACCGCGCCAGAACCGAGACGCTCGCAGGCAAGAAGACTGGCAAGGGCCTCGTCTCCAAGGTCCAGCCTGCTTCCCAGAAGCCAGCTCGTGCCACCCTCAAGTCCGCTCCCAAGGAGCAGCCCAAGCGCGTCGAGAAGAGAGCCCCCGGCACCGACAAGAAGCGAAAGATCTCCCTCGAGGAAGAGCAGAAGCTGTTGAAGGCTGCCACGGAGCCTGCTGCCGAGAGCAAGCCCGTCAAGGAGGAAGAGGCTCCCTTTGAGGAGCTTGATGACGAGGACCGTGACGATCCTCTCATGGTTGCCGAGTATGCCACCGAAATTTTCGAGTACCTGCGCGACTTGGAGTGCAAGTCCATCCCCAACCCTCAGTACATGCAGCACCAGGATGAGCTCGAGTGGAGCACGCGTGGCATCCTCGTCGACTGGCTCATCGAAGTCCACACGCGTTTCCATCTCCTTCCCGAGACTCTCTTCCTTGCCGTCAACATTGTCGACCGCTTCCTGTCCAAAAAGGTCATTCAGCTGGACAACTTCCAATTGGTTGGCATCACTGCCATGTTCATCGCCTCCAAGTACGAGGAGGTTCTCTCTCCCTACATTGGCAACTTCAAACGCATCACAAACGACGGATTCACCGAGGAGGAGATCCTCAGCGCCGAGCGCTTCGTTCTGAGCACCCTCGACTACGACCTCAGCTATCCCAACCCCATGAACTTCCTCCGTCGCGTCTCCAAGGCCGACAACTATGACATCCAGTCCCGCACAATCGGCAAGTATCTCACTGAGATCAGCCTGCTGGATCACCGCTTCATGGCCTACCGCCCCAGCCACGTTGCTGCCGCCGCCATGTACCTCGCCCGTCTGATGCTTGACCGCGGCGCCTGGGACAAGACGCTTGCCTACTATGCCGGCTACACCGAGGAGGAGGTTGAGCCTCTGGTACAGCTCATGGTTGACTACCTCGCCCGTCCTGTCGTTCACGAAGCCTTCTTCAAGAAGTACGCAAACAAGAAGTTCCTCAAGGCCTCCATCATCTCCCGCCAATGGGCCAAGAAGAACGCCTCCCTCTTCGGCATCACCGACACCGACATGTCACTATACCACATTGACGAATAAAGACGACCTAATTTCGATACCTCTCTGGATAGCATTTGCGATTGGATTGCGTTTACACGACAGTAATAATAGCATGGCCGCTCACGCTCTGGAGCGCCGGCCCTTACATGAAGGCAGCACCTCAGACCTGTCTAGATCAACGAGCAGTCTTGTGGTCGAATATTTTCGGCATTTTCTCACCAGCAGTACCTTTTTGTGTTGATTACAATATTTTGCGGCACAGTGTTGTGCCATTCTTTTCATACAAGGCGCTTGGAGTCATTGGCAAAGGGCTTTACGGATTTTTTATTTCGGAGTTGTTGATATTTTGATTGAGCCGGACTATCTGCGATGTTCTCGGTACAAGCCAGAAACGCGATAGAAAAAGTGTATATATCTCACGATCGGATTACGGCAGTATTGTTTTTGGGAGTAATGAATTGCATGCCCATGATGGCTGTGGATAATTTTCCGACTGTCGCACTGCTTTGACTTGTTTGTTGTTGCTTTGTTGTTTTGACACCGCGGCCGGTCTCCACCACCGGCCTCACTAGTGAGACTTGATCACACCACGGAACATGGATTCCAAGTAGCATTGAGCTTCCAAATGACGAGAAATGACCTGGATTTCTTTTTGCTGAAGAAACTTTGCTTTTCTATCCTATCCATTGGCCTTATGCGGCAGAGGGCTGGTAGAGAGCAGGATGCCGCTTTGTTTATCGACATCCACATGGGGTAAGGTCCGGGCTGACGGCCGCCACATGAGCCTCCCTACATATTGGTACGTATCAATGAGCCCTGCGTGACGAGATAAAGAGTGATGGGCAAGAGCAATCAAACGGTGGCAAAGACATGGCTTACCAGGGTTGCTGCGCGATTTATTTTGGGACGCGTTTGGAGCTCGTCCCATGTCAAGGCCTGGTCTGGCCGTGGCAGCACTGGCTTTTCATGTTGCACAGTTGGACGGTCAGCCAGCCTCACGGTCTCGGAAGATTAAGTTGGCGAAGTGACGGTGCTGTGAATTTCTTCTTTCAATGTAATATTGCGTGTACAATGTAATTAGAGACATGAGTAATAACGTTGGAGCGGTGACACGACAGATACGAGCCTATGACAATGCCCAGTCTATTTTCTGTCAATGGAGATTCTACGCGAGTTCTGCAATGAGTTTCCCATTGGCTTAGTCCACGCAATTATGCATCTCAGACGCCATTATGCTGTCCAACACAACTGGCGCGTCGAAGCAATGGCTGGCGCTACGTGCTCCCGCTTACCACCAGCGCATCACGTGGCGAATGCTTCACCAGCGGCAAACCAACACATTGTGCAGAAAGATTGCTTTCCACGACTTGATGCATCTACTTTTACCATCATTGTAGCATTAGTCGCCTGTAAACCACTTGTACGCACGTACACGATGCCGTGCTGGTCTGGCACAGTTTATGTGGGGCGCCACTTTGTACCAGCGCTCTACGTCGTACTGTCGCCAGCTTTCCAACCATCATCAACGGTTGCGCTGCGATTGAACCTTGGCACGCTCACCAGACATTTGGCTGCCAACTCCAATTGAGAACCAATGGCCCCCGTTCTGAGACCCCGGCAGAGCCTCTCCAAGGAGCGCTTCCCGACCTACTTTGGCAGCTTGCGCAGCCAGCCCTACTCAGATCCCAACACATCACGAGCGCCCGGCGCCAGCAAGTACGACAGACCCCCGCTTCTCTTCACCGCGGCTAAAGCTGACTGACGGTAGCAATCTACGATGTATAGCGTGGAACCCGCTGGGAACGCTGGTGGCGACGGGATCGAGCAGCAAGACGCTGCGAGTCTGTGAGTTTTGGCGCAAGGGAGGACTGGAGGAAACGGGTGATGAGAATGAATGAGATTGCTGACGAGGGAGGGAGCAAGGGAACCCGGAAAAGGCGCACGTCAAGTTTTCGACGGAGCTCAAGGGTCATGCGGCGCCGATTGAAAAGGTTGCTTTCAATCCGACAAAGGACGCGGAGCTGTGCAGCGTGAGCAGCGACGGCGTGGTCAAGTTCTGGGACGTCCGCACCAAGGCCTGCTTCAACGAGGTGGCGGGGCTCGGGGATGCGTTCACGCTGGCGTGGGCGCCGGACGGACAGACATTGATTGTCGGCAACAAGGTTCGTTGTTTCTTCTTCTTTATCGACCTTTTATTGGCCTTTTATTGGCCTTTTTTTTTGGCCTCGCTTCGCTCGAGACGGAGGCTTGGTGTTCCATTGAATTTTCACTGATGGCTCGAGAAAATAGGCCGACACCATTTACGTGCTTTCGCCCACGTCGACCACCCCCATCTCCTCCCACCAGCAGCCCGTCCAGACGAACCAGATTGCGTTTTGCTGGAGCGGGACCAAGGTCTTTGTCACGACGGGCGAGGGGCGCACGCGCATACTGGCGTACCCTTCTTTTGAGCCGGTGCTGCTGCGCGAGGACCAAGGGGCCAGGCAGAGCGAGTTTGCGCTGAGCGGCCACACGTCGTCGTGCCTGACGGCCGAGATGCAGCCGACGGCGCGGTATCTGGCGACGGGCGGCTCCGACTCCATCATTGCGCTGTGGGACACGACGGATTGGATCTGCACGCGTACGCTGACGAGGATGACGGGACCGGTGAGGAGTTTGAGTATGCATAGTTTTTTTCATCATGTTTTGGTTGTCAGTGTTGAGCTAATCTGCTTGCTAGGTTTTACGTTTGATGGAAGCTACATTGTGGGTGGCAGTGATGAGGGTAAGTCGGGGCTCGAATTCCGTTCTAAACCATGCCTGTGCTAATAAATTCTAGGCAATGGCTTGGAAGTTTGTCATGTCGAGACGGGCGAGCTGGTTCACACTTTCAAGACGGCCGGCTCATGTCCCGTGGTAGCGTGGGCGCCGACACGATACTGCCTGGCGTATGCGGATTTAGGGATGCTTCGAATCGTGGGTGTGGATGTGGATAAAAAATAATATTTGTTTGTCTAAAGTCTAGAATGGTGAATATATGTACATTTCGAAGTGAAGAAAAAAAAAGGAACCCTTCCCAGCATATGATGTATAAAAAAAATAGGGGATACAGTGCGTAACCCATGCAATCTGTTCAAGACGGTGACAGACTCGTCTTTGCGTTCGTCTTGACTGTTCTTAGTCGTATGATAATGCATTAGCCCTTAATTACGCCGTCGCTTTCACATCGTTTTTTTATAATTCTTGTCCTTTATTCAACGTCAGAGAGAATTTTTCCAGTTTACTCGACGTTGAACTTGTACGGGTCATCGACGTTGATGTGTCCCTGCTCGTACAGCTCTCTGGCAATGGGGTAGACGGCGCGGGCCATGTTGCTCTTGCGCTCGAGGATGTAGCGGGGGGTGATGCGGTCGAAGCCGTGGACCTTGACGTCACGCTGGTTGTGGTTGAAGGCGTGCAGCATGTAGGTCCGGGCCCAGTCGTCGGCCCAGTCGGGCTTCTTGGGGCGGGCGAAGCGCATCATGCGCTCGGGTTCGTACTGGGGCAGGTGGCCGTCGGGGTCCATCATGTCGAGGCTGGACGTCTCCTCGTCGTGGACCTCGAGCAGGCGGATCGTGTCCTGCTGCAACCAAGAGCCCGGCGCGAAGGCGTGGCGCTCCATGATGAGCACCTCGCGGTCCTCGGCGACGAGCTGCTCGCTGATGATGGTCAGCGCGCCGTTGCTGTGCGTCGACCACTGGCCGTCAAAGGCCTCGTGCATGCCGTCGGCCCAGAGCTCAATCATGCGGGCGTGCGGGCGGGTCAGGAAGGCGCCCGAGTTGACCTCGCCGTTGTCGCCCTGCTGGCGGCCCGTGACGGCGGCGAAGCCGCTCTCGCGCAGCGGCCGCAGGTCGCGCAGCGGGTGCACGTCAAAGTCGAGGTAGACGCCGCCGTAGTCGCGCATGGCCGCCACGCGCACAAAGTCGGACTTGTGCTCCATGGCCAAGATGGCCTTGCCCGTCCGCGTGTGCGTCGGCACCGTGACGTGGGCAATCTCAAGGTTGGGCACCGCGAACAGCAGCTGCGTGTACTTGCCGGCCGCGCCGGAGCGCGCGCGCTCGAGGGCCTCGGGTGGTGCGTTGGTGTGCAGGTAGATGGCGTCGGGCTTGAGGTGGTGCGAGGCCGCGTAGATGGACATCACCTCAGAGAAGGCAAAGTTGAAGTCGCCCGACGTGTTGGCGAGGATGTAGACGTAGTGGACCGTGTTGGGGATGGGCGCCGAGGCGCTGCCGCCGCCGTCGACGAGGAGCTGCTGCTGCTGGTTCTTGTTGTCTACGGTGTGGTCGGTGGTTGTTGTGTCGACAACCTTGGTCGTGGGGATCCGGATGTAGGGCGAGAGGGCGTCACGGTTGATGCTCATGAGCAGCCAGAGAAAGATGCCCGTCCCCAGGCAGGTCAGGATGACCACGGTGCTGTTTATCCGTGATTTCATGGTGAAAGAAACGAGTGTTGTGTGTGTTTTGTGTTGTCGAGCAGTTCTGAGGGTATCACCAAGATCGACGAGATTGTAGATCTTCTTCTCCGAAACAACTGCACAAAACGAGCGTGGAAGAGACAAGAAGACAACAAGATTGAACAAAAGAATGAAGAAGAAATGAAATCAGGCTCTGTCTACGTCTCTCTCTCCGGAATAGTAAAAAATATAACCCTCAGCAAGTCATGTCTGGGCTTGCGTAGACATGCTAACACGAGCCAGGGGGTGGGACACTCGGCTTATCAGGCTCGCAGCCTGGAGACCAGGTATTTATTATCTAAATAGACTGTGGCGCAAGAAATGTGCGAGCTTCCTTAGTCCTGCACGAGGGTATCTAACCAAACGGGACGGCAGCGGGCGAGTCCCTTTTCCTTCCCTCTGCAACATCAGCCTTGCACATCCACCGTCCCAACTAAGGTCGCCCGAGCCCCCCTTCAACCAAGCCAAAGAACAAGGTTCAGGATGTCGCCGGACGACAGAGAACCCATGTGTAGCCAGCGGACAGAGCACGCCTTTTTTTCTGCTTTCAACAGGGGTCTTGGGTTGACCAGAATGAGAGAATCTTCCGCGCTCGACCAGTCAGAGGCGCGAGCGTGCGATCCACCCCGAGCCTGATGCAAAGCCTCGTGTCGACATCAACGTCCACGATTGGCCAAGCTCTCGTTTGCTGTCAAAGGATAGGATTAAAACACTGCGGGCCTTGCCTGCGCCGGGCCCTGGCGGAGCGGGTATTTTAAACCCAGTAGACTCAATGAAGGGTGTGGGTTCTGGGGCTAAATTACTCGTCTTGGCTTAGACGGGAACACGCTAGCCATGCATGTTGCAGTCTGAAATGCACGTAGCAATGGGAGAGCCTCTTTTTATTTTATTTTTCGTTGATCTGCCTGTTTTATTTGCCAGAATGGGGGACGTGGCTGATGCTGGGTCTCTCCCGGGTCCCCTTATCGCATATACAACGTGGCGCTATTTAAGCCGCGACGCCAGCGGATGTACGCTAGTTGCTTTGTAACATTAACATACGTAGCAGAAACTCGCCGTTGCTATTGGTGCCAGAGCCTGGTGGCTTCGACGTGAACTACTCTGCACCAGTTTCACGCCTCCTTGGTGCAGACTGAATAGGAGAGACAAGGAACTGCGTCGGATACGAGTGTTCGCGAACCTGCGCCCCATTTCGCCATGACGTATTGCTCGGGTGGCTTTGCCCAGTGTCGCTATTCATACATTATGAGCCACCCTCGGTCTGCAGTGGAGGGTGGACAATGTAACTGCATTCCCCGCGTGGTCGTACGTTTAATCGCCCCCTTGACAGGTTGCCCGTCGACCGAACGAGACGGGTTGCTTTTATGGTTAAATGCATTCTTCGGCGCGATCAAAGTTTAATAGTCCCACGAATCGCACGGTTTGACGTGCGCATATAAATAGAAGTGCCACACGCACGCAGACATGTTTATGAAAACGGTTACTCCAGTAGCTCCCTTGCGTCTTCATCCATCCGGGTAGATGACAGAAAAACATTGCGCTAGAAAGCTGAATGTTCGCTTACTCGCGAGAAGGCTGCGGAGTGGATGCCTTCAGAAAAGTTGAGCTGGCTATTTTAGGGTTACGGGCGTTGGCATTCTACGAGCAGCTGCTCTGGGAACTATTGAACTCCGGGTTGCATCCTGACCTGCAGGGCATTCCGACACACGTTTGAAGCTTGTCATTTCGTGCAAAAGTCGCAATACGACATGGCTTCATATACTGGCCTCTAGAGGATTTCAGAGGATGAGTCCAAACCCGGCTTGATTTTACCGGTGTAGTAGGGCCACGAAGAGATTCAACTTTCGTCTCACCTCGCTTGCTCAGTCTGTCATTCAATAGCAGAAGGATTGGCATGTTAATTGTGCCAAGTGATGTGATGTGATTTTCTGGAAGGCGAGATGTGGTTCTAGTGTCCCGCTACTCATTAGCCCATCGTGACCGGGGTTAGCCGGCGTTGGTAGACGCGGGCAACACTCTGGCGTGTCTATATGCCGCTGCTGCGTCCTGTGTATATATCCATCATGGACACTATTGCATTCTCTTTAGACAATGCCGATCGCATTACACCATCTATTACCCGTGGCTCGAGCTGCAGATCAAACACGGCCATGAGCCGAAGGCCACGGCTAGCAATAGGGCTATTACTCGCGTCGCACATCGATCGACAGCATTGAGTTGCATGCAGTTCCAATGTAGGTGCAGACCACAGAACACCGATTTCGATATCCGTTTTGAATTGATTTACTGTGATATTGAGGATATTCTGGGGTCCGATATAACGCAAATCCATACGAACAGTTCGTGATCGATCTAATGGGTCAGCTCCGCCAAGTCAGCCCGGATAATTACGGTCCGCTGCTGTTTCAGGCACTGTCTCTCGGTTGGTGGGAAAGCAAGTTGCTCGGTGTATTTCTTTGGCGAAATTTCTTGTCTCATCGCTTCGGCGCGACCGGGGTCATTGCGACGCGAAACATGCAGATAGTGCATTCGTTGAAATGTTTCAAGGGAATTTAGGTTGTTCTAGTGCGACTTTGCGTTTTTTTTTAACATGTGAGAGGCAATTTGGGTACATCCTGGTCAACTCTAATCAATCAGTCCTTGCCAATGACATGACGAAAGATTGATTGCAGGGAACCCTGGCGGCTGCAGCAGAAGAGAGAGAAAACTGTTGGGGAAGCGTATCCTCGGTTGTCGATCAGGATGGGCAACTGTAGGGGGGGTTTTTGGGATTGGCTGCGTCCTCGTGCGTGCGCGTCCTGGCTTGTGACAGCTGAAAGGTCGCTAACGAGGGCGCTAGCTGTGTATTGAGAATACAGTGCGAAGCCGCCAAGGTGGCTGACAGGGAAGAGAGAAAACAGAGGGTTGGATGCTTACCTTTACAGTGCCAAGCTGGGAGTCATTATTGGTGGTGATTGAAGAG
This sequence comes from Aphanocladium album, assembly GCA_029218145.1. Taxonomy (NCBI): domain Eukaryota; kingdom Fungi; phylum Ascomycota; class Sordariomycetes; order Hypocreales; genus Aphanocladium; species Aphanocladium album. Next base: position 60,294 of record JARDXD010000084.1, read on the forward strand.
CAGCTGGCGGGCCAGTGGTAAGATGGACGCCGGCTCGCTGGGTAAACAATGCGGTGAGCTTGTACGGGGCCACTGGTGATAGGGAAGCGCAGGGCTGAGGGGGAGCAGGAGTTTTCCAAAGTTGGCCATGTCTGTGCTGGATCATGTGGACTTGAGGATGAGCGGAAAGTTTTGCTGGCGATAGAGTTTGGGATGAGGGATGAGGTGGTGATGCTCAACAGAAAATAGGCGAGAATTTGCATGTGCAAATGGGCTGAGGGTTCTAGGAAGACTTGAGAGGCAAAGAGTGTCTGCAGACTCTGCGGTGGGCGGTGGGCGGTGGGCAGTGGGTGAGCAGGGCTGTTGGTGGGTTTGTGCCGTGCTGAATGTGCTGTAGCTTGTAACTACCTACCTAGGTACCTTGCCTGAATCTACCCAAGGTAGGCGTTGAACGGGGCGTACTAACGGAGCATACTAACGGAGCATACTAACGGAGCATACTAACGGAGCATACTAACGGAGCACCTAGGTACCTACCCAGCTACCTCAGTTGACCAACTTGTGCAGAGCTCGTCGCTGAACAGTGGTGCTTGCTTGCACACATATGAATGGTAGAAAGTCGTCCTCTGTTGAAGAATACAGACTTGTGCATCTTGCAACTATTTCAAATACTTATCCAGCCACCACACAACCTGCCGCGTGTCGCCCAACACACTGGGTCGCAGGGGGTGCGGGACAGCGAGGCTGCTTACTGCAGGCGGTGCAGTGCTCAGCCCTGGCGCCATTCGCCGTAGGGGATTAGCTGGTGGATGCGCGTATTCGGCAGCTTTACCTGATTGACGCCACGATGACAACCGTTTTCATTCTGGAATGTGTGTAACTAGCGTGCGTCTGACTCTGACGCACATCTACGCTGGTTTGGTCCTGGACGAGACGGAAGAATCTAGAGATCTGCCTGCCCTGCTGACGCGGGGACCAGCGAGGCGGCAGATGTGTGCGGCGACGGCCGGTGCCATATCGGCCGGGCCAGCCTTGCGAATAGGGAAAGTAGTAGTGAGCGGGATGCCCGTTGGTTGTTTCTGCGAACAGAGTATGGTAACGACGGAGAGAGCAGCGCAGAGTGACAATACTAATATTGACTAAGAGAACGTAGACAACGTAAAGAAAGCAGGGAAAGCTAAAGGAAGGATACCCGTTATGTGAGGATGCGGCGCTGCAAGGAAAATCCGCTTAATAATGGGACGAAATATAGGTAGGTCCCGTACATGTCACTGTCAACTGTCAACTGTCAGTGATTGACCCAGATTAGCTACAGCAGACTCATTGTGAAGGGAAGTGCTGAAAAGACAACTGCCGCTGCAGGTCGTCGTGGACCCGTGAGCTTGCCAAGGTACCTTTCGGCCCTAACCCACGCACCGCAAAACCCAGGTACCATCTCCAGGTTCTGCGGTCTCGCCCTGTCCGTGCTCAGCGGCGTAACCGCTACCTCAGTACGACAGGACAGCCCACTTGGTGCATTTTAGGCAGGCAAAGTGCGTTTTGGACACGGCAGAAGGTGCATCTGAGGCACGGCACAGAGTGCGTGTCCCGGAACTTTTGGGGGTCAAGACCGCTGTAACTCAGGCCCAGTCGGGCAAGGCTTGCGTCGCTCAGCGGACTCGGCGGACTCTTGGTGCCCCCCGAAAGACTCAAAGACTGGAGGACTTGCCCAAGTCGTCCAAACTGCTGCTCCTGCCGCCCTCCGCCAGTTGTCCTCCTCCCCACCGTCGCTGGTCACTGCCACTGCCTGCTGCCACCTTGCCCTTCTGGGCGCACTCCGCTCCATCCATCTCTTCGAACCGCCATCCTATACCCAATGCGCCGCGGCTGACTTTTTTTCCCCTTCTTCGCAACTTCATCACAGAGCAGTCAACATTCGCCTCCATCTCGGTCCAACAACCCACAGCGATTCCCTTTCCGCTGGCTGTCTGCTCGCCCGCTCCTCCGCTTCCCGCCCAGTCTGGGGGCCCGGCCTGTCACTGCGGGCCCATTCATACCCGGCTCGGACGACATCTCCGTTTGCTGTGATACTCTGACCACGACTGCACTCGCCAACGCTGGTTGTCAGACCCTGCGAACCCTCTCTCCTTCATCTCTTCAACATGCCAGGCTCTGCAGATAACGGCCATGCCAATGGCAGTCCCATCGATGAACACGCCGCCAACGACAACGGCGCCGACAATGCCACCGGCGACCACGTACCCGACAACTCCTCGGTTCCCAAGCCCAAGCGTCTCGCATGCATGATTTGCCGAAAGCGCAAGCTCAAGTGCGATGGCTTGCGACCTAGCTGCAGCACATGCTCCCGTCTCGGCCACTCGTGTGCCTACGACGAGCAGCGGCGAAAGAGCGGCCCCAAGCGAGGCTACGTCAAGGCCCTCGAAGAACGACTGAGTCCGTCCTTGTCACGTTCGCCGACGGCGCACATCAAACGCTAACATTCAATACAGAGCAAGTCGAGACCCTCTTAAAAACACAAGAGCCGTCACAGCCGCCCCAGCAAACCTCGAATTCAGCCAAGGCCGCCGCCGCGCCGTCGTCCGCCATGGCCGTTGACCCGGAAATCGACCGTTGGAACTATACAGCTGACTCGCCCCGCGCCGCCCCCGTCGAAGACTTCAACTTCAACTCTAACATGGGCATGCCTATGAACAATGACGCAAGCAACTTTAGCTGGGAAATGATTGGCCTCGGCTTGGAGGAACCCCTCCCCGCACAAGAAACCATTGACGAGCTGCATCAAATCTATTTTGAAAAGGTTCACCCCTCAATACCCATGATTCACCGTTACCGTTATCTTGCCGCCATGAACTTGTAAGTACACCATTAATCCCCGGCTGCTATACACTTCCTCACCATCCAGGGCCCCCAATCAACGACCACCCGTCTGCCTTCGATATGCCATGTGGACCATGGCCTGCTCCATCACAGATAGATACTCTGACCTCAAGCATCTATTTTACGCCCGTGCTCGTAAGTACGTCGAGGGTGACTACGTCAAGGGCTTCGGTGAGCACATGATTTCAGTAGCACACTGTCAAGCACATATCCTGCTGGCATGCTACGAGATGAAGATGATGTACTTTCCCCGTGCCTGGATCAACACCGGTTCTGCCGTCCGCCTAGCACAAATGTATGTATACTATACCCCCGCGCCACATGACGGTACTGACGAACTAGGATCGGTCTACATCGACTGGATGGCGCAGGCTTGGATGTAAAGCAATGTCTCCCTCCCCCGAAAGACTGGACAGAACGTGAAGAGAGACGGCGAACTTTTTGGATGGCATTCTGCGAAGATCGATATGCTAGTATCGGTACCGGATGGCCCATGACGATTGACGAACGTGATATCCTCACCAAGCTTCCTGCCTCGGAAGAAGCGTTTGAGATGAGCCGACCGGAACAAACGTTGACACTCGATGAGTGCACCACGCCCTCAGGTGCTGCCAAGCTGTCATCCTTTGGCGCCATTGTCCTTCTCGCTGCGTTGTTTGGCCGTAATCTTGTGCACCTGCACAGACCAGACGGCGACGACCACGACGGCGACGCCAACGGACCATTCTGGAAACGCCATCGTGAAATGGACAATATTCTTCTCAACACCTCGCTCGGTTTACCGTCAAACCTCAAACTGCCGGCCGGCCTTTCGAATCCAAACGTGGTCTTTATGAACATGTCCATTCACACATCCACCATCTGTCTGCATCAAGCTGCCATTTTCAAGGCCGAGACTCACAAGCTCCCGGCGTCACTAAGCTCAGAGAGCAAGGTGCGCTGCATCACGGCTGCCAACGAGATTGCGAGCGTCATGCGAACTGTTTCGCACATGGATTTGTCTGCCGTAAGTTGACGACATATGCTTCTCTCTCCTTCCTCTTTGACGCCTTGCTAACAAGCTTAGATGAATCCGTTCATCTCATTTACCCTCTACGTTGCCGCTCGTGTATTCGTGCAATACCTCAAGAGCCGTCCCGACGACGACGCTACCGCAGACTCCCTCCGCTTCTTATTGTCCGCCATGAACGCACTAAAGAAGCGCAATCCCCTTACCGAGTCATTCCTAGTACAGCTCGATGTCGACTTTGAGGCGCTTGCATCTAGGATACCCAAGCTCAAGAATGCCTTCCCAAGAGGCGGCGACAGCGTACGCTCCACCCACCCACTTGCACAACCCATACTCACGCTAATCCTTCCACAGCCTGACCAGAGCGGAGTTGAATCGCCGAAAGTATTGTGCGACGACCCGGAAAATGTCAAGGGTATTTTCGCCTACCGAAAGTGTGACTACGAAGACGAGAACCCCAAGCCAGTACCAGTATCCGAACCATCCGGCATGGGTCTGCCCGGCAGCGCAGCTTTTGGCGGCCAAGCCTGGCTGTCGGTTGATCAACAGATGCCCATGTTGACACCCAACTCGAGCAGCATGCACGACAAGGGTCCCAACGGCAGCGGACACATCTCCAGCTTTGGCGACGTCAACGGCGACAGCACGGGCTCCCCTGATGGCCAGTCCAACGGCCGGACCCCCAACTCGAGCACCGGATCGGATGGACGCCTCGCCAAACAGGTCAGCGGCAACGGTGCACAAATGTTTGGCTCGGGTGCCTCGCCGCAGTTCCCCACAAGCGGTGCCCACGCCGGCTTCTTTAGTGCCACCCAACCGTCTTTCTCGATGCAACAACAGCAAATGGGTGGGCAGTCGATGGGCTATGGCATGTCTACTGGGTGGGACAATATCAGTGCAGCGCAGCAGGCTGCCAACATGCAAAATGAGGGCGTCTTGCGTGCCCTAATGAATATGGGACCAATGGAGGCAATGGATCTCTCCTCGTGGGATACCGGCAATGAGCCGATGCGAGGATAGAGTGGGGTTAAGGGATATGGCAAAAGGAGCGACGTAAATACTATACACATTTGATGATATCTTTGTTACTTATGATTACGATGGCTGGATGGCGTTGGGATTTGTTTGGATTTTTGGTTTACGGTTGTATTATATGGACATTCTCAACCCGTCGATATATGGGATGACTTTTTGGGCACTTGACCGACTTGATTTAATATTTATCTTATGGAACTGATCAGTACTCGCTGCAGGACTTCGTCATTAAATATGCTACGAATGGTTTAAAAATCACGTCAATCGGATATGCCTGGATTGTGAAGATGTAATTTTTATTCACTCAATTCATGCTTTAACAAAATACATCAGCGGCCAGGTCAAAAACCTCCCTCTACCACTGCTAGCAGGACCAGGCCTGGTCGTCGTTGTAGCTGAAGCGCACCGCCAGCAGGCCGGTGCTCTCCTTGGTCTGGCCCTGGTAGTTGGTATTCATGCAGGAGCAGAAGCCGGAACGGCAAAACTGCAGCTGGTCGTGCGGCTTCACGCTGATCGTGGAGTCGTCGGAGCGGCCGTTTGTACGGCAGCGCGTGCTAAAATCGGCAATCTCGTTGGGGCCGTTGGCGTGGCACGAAAAGTGCGACGGGCAGACGAGGCTGGGGAACACCGTGTCGTGCGGCTTCAGGTCGAAGCTGTAGCAGCTGCCGTCGGGGTTCATGCGGATCGTCAGGTCGCCGGCGAAGCGGGCGGTGGCGACGCTGGCGATGGTGGCGAGGACGAGCTTGGCGTACATTTTGCTTTCGAAAGGAGGGAAAAAGAAGAGGATGTGTTTGTGTTGTGGAAGAGAGGTGGTGGCTGTGGCGATGGATTGGAATAGGTACCAAGGGTAGATCATGGAGGGTATTTATACTTGACTATAGTATGGCGCTGGATGCGAATATTGGACCTCGAAGGGAGAATTTAGTCTAGCAACTTGTTCCGTGCTCGTTCGTATGCCGACAATGCCATGTTCTACGTCCGTCTGCTGGATGTGATGACCCTCTTCGCAGTCGCTCACCAGATTGGGCAGCGCCTCATACAACCCACGATGGAGAGCTGCCCGTAAGCAAAGATAGGCATTTCGGCGAACCACGGCGCAAAGGGGCCGATACGTCGCTGGCACTCTGGACACAGAATTTCGCCATTTGTTGCGCACCACAAGGGAAGGCAAGAGAATGCGAACCCGGCTTGGGTCGAAGGAGATCGAAATGGGAGTTCAAACGCGATGCTAGCGCTGCGTTCGAGCTCATCAGATTTTAGGCCGGGCGCTAGCAAGACAAGGGTGGTCAAACCGCAGCAGCGCAATGAGCTGCGAGCGTGGCCAAGATGGGAATCTACTGGTAGAGAACGAATTCCACGTATCAGGCTTTTGCATTTGATTGAGTGTCAAGTCATACGACAAGCAGGGACTGGGTGTTTCGTCTTGCAGCTGGCCGTAGGCTGGCCACACTTATGGCTACTAGGCAATCCACCATGGACGTCCAAGAAGAATAATTTCAGCGTTGAACTGCAACTCAAAGTACATTCGATTCCATTCTATCTCTTAGTAAAAAGTTATGCACGCATGCCTAAAATTCTGCACTGAATCTTCGCGAACATGTCGCAGCATGAGGTTGGCCAAATGGTCCGTGCACGTCGCTCTTTTGACGCCAAGCAGCTGCATTTACCCACTTGCCACCCAATTTGCCCTCACCACCCTCGCCATCTCCTAAAAGCAGCAAGCAGCGACCTTTGCATCGTCTTATAGCTTCTCATCGCCAACAGCGTTCAGGACACTTGCAGAAATCATCAGGGCGCGTCGCCAGCATGGCGTCAGGGTCGTTTGCCAGCGGCGGCCAGCATCCGCAGCAGCAACAGCAGCAACAGCAGCAACAGCAGCAGGCACAACAGGCACAGCAGGCGCAGCAGGCGCAGCAGGCACAGCAGTATCCCATGGACATGGGGCTGGGATATCCATCGGCGGCGGCAGCAGCAGCGGCTATGGGCGAGGCGTACCGCGCCCAGGACAATGTGTTTGGGAGGCTGGACTACCAGCCGCAGGCTGAGGAGAACCGGCAGCCGCAAAGACGGCGACGGCAGCAGGGCAGCAACGGAGGCGACGCGCCGGCGCCGCAGGCACAAATGGGGACGCAGGATAAGCAGCAGCAGCATATGGGTCAGTTTGGCATCCTAGCGCCTACACCAGTGCCGGTGCCGCATCCGCACGGGTCGATGCCTCCCACCATGGGCCAGCAGGCGCTGCATTTTGCCCCAACGGCGCATGGGGGCGGTGCCGCAGGTACGGCTGATGCCGCATCTGCGCCTGCGGCTCAAGGCAAGCTGGGAGGAAAGATTGTCGTAGATCCGCCGGATCTACAAGCCTGGCGCGAGAAGCTCTTTAATGTCGATGAGATGATTGTCCTTACACAGGAGCAGTGAGTACCGTGCTGCGGCGCTTCATAGTGCGTCACTAACACGCTCAGATTTGAAACATATTTCCCTCACGTGGACAATGTCTACTCTCACAGATCTACGCAAAAATATAAACGAAAGCCATTTGTATCCCACTACTGGGACTGCCGCATGAAAGGCCGTCCTCCAGGCACACCCAAGACGGAGGACCCCAACAAGAAGCGGCGCCGTCGCAGCGCGCGTGAGCGCGACCTCTGCGACGTCAAGATCAAAATCACAGAGTACTTTCCGAGCTCGGAACCCTTTCAGCTCGAGGGCGGCGACGCGACGGCTGCCACCGCCGCAGCCGTGGCCGCCGGCTATCACGGCCAGCGCTTCTGGACGATTCAGCGCGTCAACGGCAACGGCGGCAACGGCAAGGGAGACGGCGTCGCGGGTCCGCACAAGCACACGCTCGCCAAGAGCGACGAGATCAAGAAGAACAGCGTGCAGCGGCACGTGGCCGCGCAGGAGAAGGAGACGAAGAAGACGCAGCCCCAGCGCAGGGCCACCGGCGCCGCGGCCGCCACGGCCAAGAAGCACAGCCGCGACAACGACCTGAAGCTGTACGCCGCGTGCTACTGCCCCTTTTCGCAGCGCGTGTGGATCGCGCTCGAGGCCAAGGGGATGGGATACCAGTACTGCGAAACGGATCCGTACAGAAAGCCTGCGCAGGCAGCACTGCTCGAGGCGAATCCAGAGGGCAAAGTGCCGGCGATTCGGCAGGGAGAGTGGGCATGCTCCGAGTCGGCTGTGATTTTAGAATATGTAGGAGTTAAACGCTCTCTGGATAATTTTTTTTTTGTCTCGCTAACAGATTTGATAGCTGGAGGATCTCGATGCGCGGGTTCCTTTGATGCCTTCTGACGGGCGACTCAAGGCCAACTGCCGCTTCTGGATCAACCATGTACGTTGTCCACACTGCTATGCCAACGCTGCAATCCAGGCTAACAGGATAGATCAACACCGACCTTCTTGCCGCATTCTACACACTGCTCCAAAATACAGATCTCGCCAAACAGGCCGAGCTCGTCGCACGCCTCCAGACAGAGCTCGACAGGCTGGTGCAAGCCGCCGACGAGCACGGGCCCTACTTTCTCGGCTCCATGCTGAGCCTCGTCGATGTCCACCTCGCTCCGTTTGCTATGCGTCTGCGCACCATCCTCCACAGTCGGCGCGGCTGGCCCGCGACTGCCGAGGCGGGATCGCGGTGGGCGTGTTGGCTCGACGCCCTGGACACGGACGCCCACATCAAGGCGACGACGAGCGCGGATGACTTGTACGCCGACACGGCGGAAATGCTCATCAAAAGCCCGGCACCGGTGCCGGTTTAAATGTATTATTGGAAAAAAATAACAAAGTAACATGTATTATGGATAGAGACCATGAACTGTATACATTAAGGCGTTCGTTCTGTAGCGTACAATCGGGATATATAAACAAATGCTCATTCTTTTTACACAGACTGCGTCAAACATGGGGGTATTAAGCTTCCAGTCTGGGTCTTCGCTCCCGGCGGCGATTGCGCAGCTCGCTCCAGCGCTCTTTGAACGTGACCAGTTCACCGGCCTGTCGCGCCCTCTCTCTGCCCTCGCCCAGCTCCTCAAGGTTCTTGGTCTCGAGGAAGCGCTTCTCGCGGCCGTCGCCCGTCGGCTCGACGACCCAGCGCTGCGAGTCGGGCAAGTAGGCCCAGGAGAAGAGGGCGCCGACGACGGCGACGGAGCCAAAGAGCAGAAAGATGAGGCCCTGGCGCGTGTGGTCCTTGTATGCCTTGTTGATGCCAAACACGACGAGCACGGCGACGATGCTGCCGAGCTTGCCAGCGGCGGCGGAGATGCCGTGGCAGGTGCAGCGGTAGCAGGTGGGGAAGATCTCGGCGGGAATGATAAAGGTGAGGGTATTGGCGCCTGCTTTCGGTCAGTGGGCGCGGGCAAGAATGGGATTTTGGAACATACCAAAGTTGAACATGAAATGGCAAATGGCAACAAAGACGACTGTTGCAGCGGCGGCCTTGTCACGATGCACAGTGTAGTAAACACCGCCAGTGATGAGAAATAATACGGCAAGGATGATAAAGGATGCTGTGAGCCACCGACGTCTGGGAATGCGGTTTGCAAAGGCGATGAAGCAGATGCTGCCGGCGATCGAAGCCAGCGACACCGTGAGCAGATACTGCTTCGTTTGCTCAATCAAGACGTCGTAAATGGTATTGCAAGGATGTGTAGAATCGGTTTGCCAGGTAGGCAGGCCCGTCTTCCGCCAGCCGGGCACCGTAGATGTACCTCCTGGCAGACTCGAGTTCCAGCATTCCAATTTCTCATTGATGGGAACCGGTGGTGTCGTCGCCCACATGTCCGATAGCGTGCCCTTGTTATCAAGCGAGAGCCCGTAGAAACTCACGTCAAGAAAGAACCATGTCGCAGCTGTTCCAAGCAGGTAGACCCAATTTCGATCGCGTATGAAGTAGTTGTGTAGGTCTTCACGAGAAAACTGCACCGGCATGGGTCGAGGTGACGGCTCCGGATGCAAGTTGCCGTTTGTACTCTGCAGTGGGAATGAACTTTGGTGATGCAGGCTTTGATGATGCATCGTAGGGCTGGCTGGTGTTCCATATACTCGTTGGGTGTTCAGAATGGCCACCTGAGGTTTGTTGCGAACCTCGAGACTGTATAAGCCGCAATCAAAGAGGAAGAAGCGAAAGATGATGGCAAGGAGAGCAGGAATAGCACCAGATCCTATGACAATGCGCCAAATTCCATCAACAGCTCGTCGACACTCTTCTTCGTGCAGTGTATCCAAACCGCAGCGCAGGTCCCTCAGCTTCTTACTGTCTTCGAAGCCGAGGAGCACCCAGAGTCCGACAAGCTGCGCCAACGCTTGGCCAACCGGCTGCATGAGGAAAACGCTGGCAAGCATAGTTCCCCTGGATTGAGTACTGGACCATTCCGATGTAATTACTGCGCTGAGCGGATACTCGGCACCGATGCCTGCGACTGTCAGCTCGTACCACTCGACTGTACTGCTCCGCACGTACCGATGCCCATGACAAAACGCCACCAAATAAAAAGCCCTAAGAATGACATGTCATTATAACCGTGGCTGCTAGTCGCGACGCCAATGGTCGAGACAATAACGAGCACCAGCTCAATTCCATATAGTCTTGTTCGGCCATAGTAGTCAGCGAGGAAGCCAAACGAAAGCTGACCGATGACGGAACCGAGAAGCGTAAAGAGATTGATGAGAAGCCCGGGCCATTCGCGGCCATTCGGATAATATACAAATGCAATGGATGCGAGAATGACGTTGGTAGAGAAGAGATTGTATCTGCGCGTGTTAGCCGGCTGGAACTGCGCAGCCCCCAGAGACGAGACGTACGAATCGGTCAGGAAGCCAGACGCGGCGACACCCCAAATGCGAAAATTCCACGAGTTGAGGTCCAGTTCATATCGCAGTTGATGGCGGTCCTGCAAGATTAGCGAGAGCTGCCGCAGATCAGAGCCGTGCAGCACATACCTGCAGATCTTGGGTTGGCAGCGCCGAGCTGTCCGCCCCGAGAAAACCACGGTTTCTAGGCCCAAGCGACGACCCGAGCGGCATTGTCACCGTAGCGCGCGAGGAAGCAGCGCGCAAAATGCATCAGGAGCAGCGAGGCATTTAGGTGTAATGTAGAAAATTTGCAAAACTGGTTCTACAAGCGAGGAGCTAATTTCGGCGCGGCGCCAAGGCTTGCAACGGCCTCTGTTGGTCCCCTATCTCTGGGGCACGAGCGCAACACGAGGTCGAGGTTGGACAGCTGATGAAGAGAGATGTCTTGCCTTGTCTCGCATGACATGACAAGAATAGAATGTCGAGAGATTGTCACCGTTCAGGAGAGGCACGAATTATCAGACAAGAGTGAATGCGCCACTAATCAATAGCGTACGCGGCGGGCCAGGCGAGGCGCCCCTGTTGGTGGAGACAGCTGGACTCAGGCTGAGAGCTGGAGGGCTGGTTGGAGGCGAGGCAGCGCTAGCTGCGCATTGCTTTAATCGGGTGACAGCTCTGATCCCGGCCGTCCAGGTCTGGACAATATCACACCTAGCCAAGATGCGGTGGTGGCTAAAACGTGATGGCAGTGTGGTGTTTGTCTGGACATGTCGCGATGGTGGAGTTCAAGTGGCGTCGTTTTGTGTCTGTGATGGCAAACTCTGGCGGACTTGTCTAGGCCGGTGCGGGTAATCGAGAGGAGAGGAAAGAGGACGAGGGATTTGCACTGTCGCAGCGGAAATTGGCTGTGATGCGGTTTGATGACGACTATGATAGTTTGTGTATGTAGCTGCGACGTCTGTTCAAGGAGGCGGGCAGCTGCCAGAGTGCGGCCGTTTGCACAACGCAGCTCGCAGCTGGCAGTGGAGGTTGCAGCTGGCACAGCACAAGCAACAATGCGAGCCGCCTTAGCACGTTGAACGATTCCTCCACTTCTCCTCCTTTCACCTAGCATCGCCATGATCGCTTCCATCCATCCCCCTCCATCTCACTCGCCAAATGCATCATCACCATCTGCACAATGCAACATGCGACCCTCAGCCATCCTTCAGCCATGGTCCACCCTCAATCAACCACCCCCACCACAAACGGCGGCGCACCAGCCCATCACAGGCCGCGCTCAACCCCCGTGCCCGCCGCTACCGCCGCTAGTGGAACGGCTCTGTCCGCCCCGCCAGGCCGGCTTCGACCTCCACCTCCAACGACTCCAGCACGCTGCCAGCGCCCTGTTCTGTGCTAGACTTCCGCGCTGCATTGACTAATGGCGCGACATGCAACGGACTTGGCCAGCCAGCCGCTCCCGTGTCAAGTTCGCTGCTCGCCCTGTCGCAGACAACTCGCCCGTTGCACCACAGCAGCTTTGGTTGGGTAGCATCCAGCGCCGTTAGTTGGCCAGCACCTGGCACACGCAGTCGTACATCATCGACTGCCCGTCGCCTCGTTGCTTCTGCGTGGATCTTTGCGAATGCCCACCTGCCCTCTTCTTGGGGTCCATCATACGTCAAGTTTTGCCTCGGTCAACATATCCCTCCAGACATTGGTCTGCATAAATTCTTCTCGTCCCGTCTCCGTCAAACCACGACCCGGCGTTGCCTCGCGCTTCTGCTCGACTCGCTGCCAACGTCAGCTTGCGCCTCGGTAACCAGTTTTGGTATGCCAGGTTCCCCTCCCCCACCACCGACGTGACCTGATCGTCACGCCTCCTCGAGCTGCTGCTGCAGCATGTCCTCTTCGGGCTCATCTTTCACGTCGTCCTCGCTCGGCCGTCCACCAACCTACAGTCGTTCCTACGTCAGTCCCGTTGACTCGACCTGGACGCCGACCTCGGGCGTCTCCATCGCTTCAGCACCTTCGTCCATTGGAGGCTCCTTCGTGCCTCGCTCCAGTCTGCGTCCACTCGACATTGGGCCCCCGGGCTTTCAGGCCACCATGTATGTGCTGCCGGTTTGCTGCTTTTTCTTTGCCACCCACTGACTGGTCAGAACCCTCTTTCAAGACACTCCAGAAGAGCGGACAGTATACCTTGGACCCTGGGAAGTCGTGGGATCGGAACAACGCAGAGTTTTGTGGCAATGTAGCTACCAAAATGAGCTGCTGGAGCATTACCGTAAGCAATGAGTTGCCTCTGACGCATACAAATTGCTAACCTCTCAGTCCCGTCGGATGTTCCTTCAGAAGTGTTCCCACACACGCTACATTCGCGCCACAGACAGTATCACGACCCCTCCGACATGGAGCGCTACGTCACATTCACCGAGCCGCATCGCGTACGATACATCTCGGACGAAGGCATCTGTATTCACGATCAGTACATCTCCGTGCGCTACGAATTTACATCAGTAGACGGATCCTTCCTTTTCCAGGGCGACGTGCGCCGGAAAGACCTCGTAGACTTTTACGATGTCGACGTGGTATGGACAAACATACATGGACGCACCGATAGCTATGGCAAGGTCAAGGGCATTGGCGCAATCCAGCGGCTCAAGCTCTGGCGCGATAGATACACGACCTGCCACTCGTTAACTGTGCTCGCCAACAAAACGGGAGGTTCATACCGTGAATATGATGTACACACATTCGAAGGGGAGCTTCGCGGGAGAGAAGACCGCGCGAAACAAGTACGTCTTGTGGTGCATGGACGTCGCGGAAGTGCGCCGGAAAGCTCCCGCCGCTCCCTCGCGCAGCGAATGCGACCGCGGGTCTTTTCCGCAGGGCAGTCGGCTGACGCGGGCGATGTCGATATTCGGTATCTGAGCATCCAATTTACTCACGGCGAGGGTATGTGCTATTGTTTGTTTCGGAAACTTGTCACGCGCTGACCTTTTTCATTTCTTCAGGGTATCGTCGATTTTTGGAAACTTGGCTGTACGCCCATAGCTCGGACAGAGAATTCAACGGGGTGCCGTTCCCGCCACACCACTTTGAGCTGCCGTCACCGCAAATTCTCCCTGGCCAAGAAAGCGATGCGTCACATCGGCAGCTGGGTTCAGTTCCTGAGCGACCAGACGGATGAAAGATGAGCTCAACGGGGCGTCTGAATAAAAGCATGAATGAATCCCTGTCAGCCGCCAGGTGTTGTACGAGGCCCTTCCAGGGTATGCAACCCTTGTCCAGCTAGAGAAGTGCGACATTTCGTCGGCAATGCGAAGATGGTGGGCATCGGCTGGAAATCATCGAGCAATTTTACCTCGCTTGCCGGCTGGTATGACTCGGGATGAAAATAAAACAGAGGCAAAGCACCTTGACTTTATATGTGAGACATGTTCCCCACCGTTTCCGCCCATGCGTTTGTCGCACCATGGGCCGAAAAAGAACAAGGATGCCGTTGAAATGATGAGAGCGAAAATAAAGGGCGAGATGAGATTGATGACATGAGTATTTATCTTGTCGCAGGCTCTCTTTTGTCAAATCTCGGTAGCAGTGTCTTGGATCCCGCAGGGCGGGATGCCTGTGCAGTGCAGAGGCTAGGCCGAAACATGGCCCGTGTGTAGCGTCGAGTGTCTTGATGCAGGGTCCATTGTTGGAGAAGAGCGGAACGGCAGAGGAAACAAATGACACAACTGCTGGGAGTACGGTGTTTCTGAGGCGCGATCCAGCCTGTGCGCATGAGCAGCAGGACCTAGCGTGCGGAGACGCGAGTGTCTCTGCGCAGCTGGCGACGCGATCTGCTGCTGCAGAGCACGATACCCTTGTTGGCCAGGTTCCCCGGTAACAAAAGTAACAAGATGTAAACTGAATTACCTTGCAACTAAAATGGCAAGATCTATCACAATTACATAGAACAATCTAAGATCAAGGAACAGGCTACATGAAGACGGACACTGTGAATGCAGGCTCGAATGCCTTTTCATCATTGGCCCATGCATAATCGTCATTCATGTGACGGCCATTGGCAGGGTTCATTCTACACGAGGGAGCCAAGGGCGAGTTGGGCGGTCCGATGAACAGACCGGGAACCAGGGTGCGAAACAAGAAACCTCGCGACCAGACGTCGACTCTGTCTTTGACACGGCAAGAAACAAACACACATTGACCAGAGACACTGCAATTAATCAGGATTCGGATCATGCGGGTGTTTCTGTTCATGGTACAACAATGTCTGTAGCTTCGATGGTACTTTGATTACAATTGCCATGTTGGATTGAGAAATAAAAGGCATCAACTTTTGTTCAGCTTTTTTTTTTTTTTTGAAACGCTCCATGGCGGTGTGAGGGGGAGGGGGGGCCAAAAAGCATGACAGAACAATGGGAAACAAGAGGAGAAATTAAAAAGAAAATTTGGCCGTAATGCCAGCAAAATATGACCGTAGAGTTTAAAACCACCGTACGTTTTGAGGCGTGTAGCGGTTTGCGTGCGTGCATACGAGCTTAAACCAACAGTATGTTCTAAAATAAGGCGTCTGTGGTGGTAATTTTGTCAGGAGGGCGAGCAGAGAGACTTTGAGCCAGGCTAGTTTATCTTTTGGGGGGAAGCTGCAACGCGTTTGCGTAGATTTACTACACATGTCTGGCGCGTGCAGGCACAAGTTTCACAACAGCATTTTGTAATTTCGGTCACGGTTGAGCACGTTCAATAATAATAAAAAAGGTAGAATAGTGTCAAGGAAGAAATCCAAGAACCGGACGAGCTGTCAGAGCTGCAACGCTCAGAGCAGACGTTGGGTCCCTCGTGTATTTTTGTAAACCAATGGATATCGCTAGCAAGAGATTGTAAAAAGAAAAAGCTAGTTGACTGAAAGATGAAAAGCAGTCCGAATCGACAAGTCTCCGTTGGGAGAAATGTTTCCATGTATCCCAGAAATTTTCGACAGGACAAAGCGTCACTGTCGCAACAAGAACATCCTCCATTCCCGCCTGAAAAGTCAAAAATGTGACGCCATTCGTGTACTGTGCGTCTGTATATTCATTCGTGTATGTTCGTTCCCGTTTTCCCATATATGTTGTATAGATATGTTCAAGAAAAGGAAAGTAGATGGATAGAAAAAGGGACTTCTAGCTTGAAAGCCAGGTTGACCGGTTTGTGTAAATGATGCGGTCTAACAATGTATAAAAGAAGGAATCAAGGTATTCCTTCTAGGGAAAGAGGAGAGAGAAAAGTAAACCGACCCTGAAAAGCCGTGAATATCAGGTAGGTTCCGTAAAACGCCGTTTTCTCCAAAAAAGTTCACCATGCGGGACTGGTATAAGGTTCTTCTTGCCCACTGCAGAAGAAGCACAAAAAGCCGTAAAAAGCTTGAGGTTGTTGTAAGAAAAGGATGAGACGAAACAAAGGTTTCAATTGCGCACCAATCCTCAGCAAGGTGTGTGCGGATTAAAGATTAATCAAAAGAGGCAAAGCAGAGGAGGACGGTTCTGCAGAGGAAGCTCGGATAATTTTCCTTGTCGTTTTGTTGCGCGTGTGAGATGATGTTGTAGCATGAAGGGGGAAGGATGTGTTTGTGAGACAATCGTTAATTTCATGAGCCCTCTTGGCAGGCAACAGCCATGGCGAGCGCGTCGAGGCCGCTCTTGGGGGCGTGCACGGCAGAGGGACGGCTGTGCATGGGCAGCGTCGCGCCCGTCATCTCCCAGGCCGAGCGGCCGCCGCTGGCCATGACGGCGGGCGAGTGCAGCGGCGGCGGCGTGGGCAGGGCGTACTGGCGCACGTCGAGCTCGGGACCGCTGAGAGATGAGGAGGATCGGCTGCGCGCCGTGGAGATGACCGGACGGCGGTGCTCCGAGGCGAGCGACTTGTGGTGGAGGGCAGCGGTGGACGAGGCGGCAGCAGCAGAAGCGCCGCGGTGGGCGCCAGCGCCGCGCGACTTGTCCTTGTAGTGCGTCTCGAGGTGCTGCTTCATGTTGTCGGCGCGGGTGAACTTCTTCTGGCAGCCGGGAAAGGTGCACTGGACTGCCTTTTCGGCGGTGTGAATCTTGGAGTGGCGCGAGGCGTGGCCCGAGGTGGTAAATGTCTTCTCGCAGCCGTGGGAGTCGCGGAAGCGGCACGGGTAGCGCTTGGCGGGGCGGTCCTGCTGGGCGGCGCCGGGGATCTCGTCTTCGTTGGAGGTGGAGCGGGAGCTGGCGTAGTGAAGAGGGCGCTTGGTGTTGGAGGCGCGGCTCGAGGGCTGCGACGAGGCGGCCGAGGATGTGTAGGTGTAGTCGAGGGCGGGCGTCAGCGGCGAAACGGCGTCGCTGGTGCCGCTCATCTGGGAGTCGTAGGAGCCGGAGCGCCAGAGCTGCGGGCTGGTGGGCGACGAGGCGCCCGAGGGAGGGGTGGCATATGCGTGAGCCATGGTGTAGGACGAGGGTTGGCGAGGACCGTCGTCGTTGAGGAGCGAGACCCTGCGGCCGGCGGCGTTGAGAGCTTCCATTGTGAAGCTGTGTGGTGTGGTGGTGTGGTGGTGTAAGTGGATGGTTCGTGAAGCTGTTGCAGCACCAATCAGTCTAGAGGGAAAAGACTGCAAAACCGCATCCAAGAGATGGGGTGGATTGCGTGGTGATTGCGGTGGTAAGTGCTCTGTGGTGAAGCAATGTCGATGTTTGTAGAGTGCTAATGTGTATGTATGGTGTATAAAAAGACCCTTGATTTTTTGTATGTGGGAGAGAGAGAAGGAGGAAAAGGTCGAGAAGAGCAGGCGAGGGATGCAGTAAAGTAGAAAAAGCAGGATGAGAGAAAAGGCGTAAACTGGGGGTGGAGGAAGATGGATTAGTAGGAAAAGGGTAGAGAGAGGAGGGGGGTGTGCGGGATGGTGAAGAGGGTGAAAGGGAAACAGGATGGGGATGGGAGATGGGGATTTGGACAAAGCCGCCGTTTCTGTCGCGCATGGTCAGTTGGGGCAAGTATCCAAAGTATGGGCGACAGGGCAAAAA
>JARDXD010000136.1:0-21738 GCA_029218145.1 Aphanocladium album
CCCCCATTCTGAGCCTCTCTCAGTCATCCTCTGGCTTTCTTCCTCTCCTTCTCTTCTCCCCCAAAAAGCCTCTAGAAGCCCTGGCCTAACCTAGCCCCAGCCAGTGAGACAAAAAGTCTCGCCCAACTTTCGCTCCTCCACCGATCTCTCGACACAAGTTCCTCTCCCGTCCTGGCCCTCTGCCTTTCGCTGCATCTCTGCCCGACTCGCTGCGCCTCTTATTCTTTTCGGATAGAGCATCGTCGTCTGCTCTCGATACTGCCTTCAATCTGATGGCAAATTGCGCCCGTCTGACCCTGGGGTAATTGGGAGAGGCGACGCTGCCCATTTGGCTTCGTCTGTTCCCTGGCGTCCACTGCCTCCGACCAACCAGCCAGCCAACGACTCTTGACCACCACGACGATTCCCGCCCTCGCTTTCAAAATCTCGACCATCGAATTCTTCTTTGTCAATTTACATTTCATTTTCCGACGTTGGTCATTTTAGCGACCGGCCGACGCTGCCACCACCGCCTTCTCGCTCACCAACTACAGCGACACCTCGGAAGCCAGTTTTTTTGCGCCAAGCCATTACCCCCCCCTCCCGTGTTCACCATCAGAATTTATGTCGACCGCGACGCCCGTTTGAAACAAACTGCCGAGGAGGAGACGGACGATTGGAGATTGCTGCCCAGACATTGCATTCGTGCTTCGTCGGCGCCCCTCCGAAACATCTTTATCCTGCTCTCCCTGTGCTCCGTCAGCCCCCGTCATCCTGCGACCAACTCTATCGTGGCTCCTGCGCCACCCATCGACCCGACATGTCGGACGACGAGGCGGCCACGCTGTCCGTCACGGACTGGCCCATCCATGATGCACCTTCACCTACCGATAGCATCAAGTCCGATATCGAAATCGATGACCGCCCCGCCGTCGGCGATGTTCCCTCCCAGCCCATACAGAAGCGCCGTCGAGTCACCCGAGCCTGCGACGAGTGTCGGCGCAAAAAGATCAAGTGTGACGGCAAGCAGCCCTGTACACATTGCTCCGTCTACAGCTATGGTGAGTCGCATCTGCCATCCAGTGCAGAGCATCTGCGCCCGCCCGCCCTCGGCCGATATCTGCTAACCTGCTTCTGCCTCGCCAGACTGCACATATGACAAGCCTTCCAATCGAAGGCGCAACCCGGCGCCGCAATATATCGAAGCTTTAGAAGGCCGATTGCATCGTGCCGAGGCGCTTCTACGTAAATTTATGCCCGACATTGATCTGGCAGACCCCAACATGGACCCGACTGTTCAAGCCGAATTCCAGAACCGCGAACAATCTCGAATACAGGCCGCCAGCAAGATGCAGGGGGGTACGCCCATGCCCCAACCATCGACCCCCGATCCCCAGCTGGTATCCATGGTCGACTCCCTCGGCCAGCTGGATATCGACGAGCGAGGCGACTGGGACTTTCATGGAAACTCATCTGGTGTCGTCTTCCTCAAGAAGATGAAGGAACAATTTCGCGGTCTCCTTGGCACCACCACCTCAACTCCCTGGCTTCCTCGCCCCGATCAACTCTCCGCCCTCCTCAATCCCGAGTCTGCAGTCTTGCACGCCAATTCTCCTCTTTCTACCATGTCAACATATCCCGAGTTACCTCCGAAAGACGTTGCTCGAAGACTCTGCTTCTATTCCCTTACCTGCGCTACGTGCCTCACTCGCATCGTCCACGTTCCCACATTCAACAATCAGTTTGAACGAATATACGAAGTTCCGCTCGAAAATCTTGGACCCGAAGAGACACAGTTCCTCGGCCTCCTGTTCGCCATTCTCGCCCTTGGCTGCATGTATCACAGCTTTGATGCCTCTGCCGCCGAAGGCACTGGCTACAAGGCTGCCATGGAAGAAGGGTATGTCATGCAGAAATACTCCATATGTGAACTCTCGACTGACACATGTTAGAACCAAATACTTCAAGACTGCCCGAGCTCTCATCAAAGACGTTGGCGACTGTCGTACCCTAACCTCCATCCAAGCGCTTCTCTTCATGACCCTCTTCCTCCAAGCCACCTCTAACCTCAGCTCCTGCTACACATTCCTTGGCATCGCCCTACGATCAAGCATACGTATGGGCCTGCATCGCCACCTGCAACATAATCGACTCAGCACGATAGAAGAGCAACTCCGCAAACGAATATTTTACGTCATACGACAAATGGATATCTACGTCTCGACAATGCTCGGTCTCCCCCTCATGCTAAGTGGCGACGACATCGATCAGCCTTTTCCCGTGGAAGTCGACGACGATTACGTTACAAACGGTGGGATCATGCGCCCGCCCCCTGGCTCTTCTTCTTTCTTTGAAGCTTTCAACGCGCATACGAGGTTGATGGAAATTCTGTCTCAGATCTCAAAATCCGTCTATCCAACCAAGCTGCCAGGAAGCATCAAGATTGAAATGGGCGGAGCAGGAAACCCCGTCAGCTACACGCGCATTAAAGCAATCGAAGCTGAATTGCATAATTGGTTTGAACGTCTGCCCGAGGCGTGGCGCCCAAGCCCAGAGGGGCCCATTGAAGTCGTCAGAGTCCGTCATCTGCTTCGGTTTTCATATGCCCATGTGCAGCTCTTCTTATACCGCCCCTTTCTGCACTACATGTCACCACGCCTTTGCCAAGGGATCAAGGTCGATGACCTCTCTTACGCTTGCGCCGCTGCAGCCATTAGCGTCTCTCGCAATATCGTCCACATCGGGCAAGAAATTCGGAAGCAGCGAGTCTTGAGTGGCCCCTACTGGTTCATGCTGTACACCGAATACTTTGCCGTCTTGTCGCTCATCTTCTTTGTCTTGGAGAATCCTGGAAAGCCTGGAAGCCACGAGGTGCTTACCGACGCTCGCGCTGGCCGGCAAATGATTGCTGATTTAGCAGAAAAGAGCATGGCTGCGGACATGCTGACAACGTCATTGAACGTAAGACAAGTGAGGAACGCAAACAAAATTCTATTTTACTAACGGCAGCTAGGTCATCTTTGAGCAACTACCCGAAGCCCTGGAGCAAGCACGCGGCAGAGCCATTGCTTCCGCAAAGCGATCTGTCAGCAAACCAAGTGGCATGGTTGCTGGACATCCGGGAATGGCCCACGTCATGTCACCGCAACGGTCCGAGGACCTCATGCGAACACACAGCGGACACATGTCTACCAGCGGCTTCTCCATGGATAGCATGGCGCCCTCCGAACAGAGCTTCCATGAGAATGGCTTTGGTGCTGGTATGCACGATATGCTGTCACTTGACATGTCTTCCCGAGCCACACCTGACTCTGAGAGCACAGCTGCGAGTTCGAGCCGATTGGCATTCATGCCGCACTCTGTCGCCGCGCAAAACGCAAACAACCCAGTCAACAAGCTGGACGCGCTCATGTTCCCGTCAGACGATCCGTTTGCGTATCCCAACCAGCCTATGATGGAGCTCGGGTTCCAGCCCTCCAAGGATGGCACCGCAGTCACCATGGCCCAGGACCCAAACTTCTTCTTCCCTGGAACGCTGGAGGAAATGGGCAATTCATTTGCCAACCCGCCGCCTTATATAACTCAAAACGGTCGCCAGAGTGTAGGAGGCATGAACATGGGCAACATGTTCGACAGCAACGGCATGATGACCATGCAGCATCCTGGAGCGGCACAGGCTCTCGCACAGGCCCAGGCGCGACAACAACAGGCTCGGGCCCAGGCACAAGCGCAGGCGCAAGCCCGGCAGCAGGCGGCTCAGCGTGCTCAGCAGCAGCAGCAGCAGCAGCAACAACAGCAACAACAGCAGAACCAACAGCAGCAACAGGGTCAGCAGCAGCAACAGGCACAGCAGCAGCAACAGAGGTCCCGCGGGTTTGGCTTCTTCCACAGGCGAACGCGCCAGCCTCAAGAGCAGCAGCAAGCGCAGCAAATCGACCAAATGTTTACAGAGCACGGCATGCAGCCAGATTTCGGCAGTTTCTTCGGTTCCGGCAGAGGAGGTTTTCAAGGAATGTAAGGGTTCTCGGCATGATACCCCCCCCATATTTTTGGTGTTTTTATTTTATTTTCCCAGATCACTTGATCAGGAGTCCAGACACGGAGTTTTTTCTTTGGCACAGGATATTGATTATGATATCCATTTCCCGATGCAACTGGCATCTCAGAACCACTTTCCTTACTCACATGCGTTGATATTGTATTCTCGGAAATATTTTTTTATCTTGGTATCGGGATGGAAAGAAGCGGGAGCATATAAGAGGAGAGAGAGCAACGGCGCTTGCGAGTTTTCTTGTTCCTTTTGCGTTTTGACTTTCCAATCTTGTTCTATTTCTTGTTTGATATCTATCTATATATATACTAGGGAGCATATGGCACGGAAAGCGATATATGGACAGGAAAGCACAGTTTTTCTTTTTTTTAGCTTTTTACTGCTCATTCTCACCGGCAGTTCACGGAGAAACAGGCAATGTGGTGGGTTGTACATGGTGATGGGGATGATCAAACAGCTACCTTGGATAGTTGATTTCTGGTACTCGGTATATATGTTTATACAATTGTTACAAGATTTGACCACCTTTTGGCTTTGCGCCAGGCTGTGCTGTGAGACGCAATAGCAAACATGAATGGACTGGTGTAGGAACGGCGCTCGGCGCCTGCGGATATCGGGGCGACCAGCTGGCCTGACTGATACTTTTCGCTGACTCTTTCCTCTCAAGTATTGGTAGGACAAGAGGAGACCCGCACCTGACCAGTGGTTTCTGCTGGAGGGGGGGGGTGGACGGTGTGGAGGCTGCATAATAAATGCGCGCAAGTGGTATTACCCACACGTCCCACAGATGGATGGCCGTCCGACTTCCGAGCCGCCGACAGGGGGATATGAAGGTTGGAGGAGGAAGATTTGAAAAGTAGATTGGATGAAGGATCGGGATTAATCGGTCGTTGAGTGAGAGGCGATGCAGTATCATTAATTTGAGGATAGTGTAACGGCTGGAGAGTGAGAATGTGGTCTGTGTACAACGGAATGCAGACGGAACTGCATCTACGTTTGCTAGAAGCAATAACGTAGAAGAAGGAGAAGAATCGAATTGATATAAATATACAAATCAATTAATAGTTGGTATTTTGATCTGGACCCAGGGACTAGGCTGATCATTTCTTGTGAAGCAAACCTCAATGCTTTGACATGATCCACACTCGAGAACAACACATCTCAGATCTTGTCAATATATACAAAAAGGTCAACGATTCATTGTCGTACACGATTCCTCTGAAGGGCAGCCCCGCCAGGAAGACCCTGGTCACTCTAGTCATCCTTTCAGTAGTTGAAGCCGAGCCCGCCCCTGCTGGTTCCGCCAACCAACCCCACAACTACCCACAGAGAACCACAGCCCAAAAATGGGATTTAAAAATTGCAAAAAAATCCAAAAAACATACAACAGCCGGTGTTCGCTGGTCGTCACCGACCCAACTACTAATCTGCCGGTTAGCAGCTTATCTATGGGAGAGCGGACGGGATCCCGAGTTCTCTGCTACCTGTGGTCGTATGTACCAACAGTCTGAGTAAATCAGTATATATCGAATAACCCTCGATTGGCAGAGTCCGTGAGTGGCATCGAACAAACCTGACAAGGATAGAAGCAAATTCATCTCGAAATGTAAGCGGATATTACGTTTAAGCCCGCTTTCAGTACCCCCGACCAGCAGAGGCGTTGGAGCAGATCGAATGTCTTACAGATGACCCTGTTTTGTCGCGACGGTGTCTATCACAGCAAGAGATATGGTCGCATACGGAGATTAATCAGAACTTAACTCCATTCGGACAAACAGACTGTTCTACTCTACTCTTCTTTCTATATCTCATACCCAGCATAATGTCTCAACTATGCAAAACCGCTGATTGCACAGAGTATCCTAGCCCTAATCCAGCTGCAGCGCAGCCAGTCGCTCGGCCAACAGCGGATGCGAGTGGTGATAGCTAGAGTAAATATGATCTGCATCAATAGTACTCAGGTTATTCTTATTGAGATTAATAAGAGCAGTCGACAGCTCAGATCCAAAACCCATACTCTTTGCAAATGCGTCAGCCTGGTATTCGTATCTGCGGGAGAAGACGTTGTTGACAAGTTGGTGCACCGAAGAGATGGGAACAAGTATTTGGCAGAACAAGAGAAACCCCGCGATGGCGGGCTGCTCTTTAAAGCCAAAAGTATAATATAGATGGGGGTTGTTATAAACGAGGGAGAAGAGGCCAAAACTGTAAAAGAGATCAAGTTGCTGGAGAGCACTGAGATACGCTGTGTGACCATGCTTCCAATGGCCAAGCTCATGCGCAATAACAGCTGTGACTTGTTTTGGCTCCATCTCTTGGATCAAGGTGTCGAATACAAGAATATTCTTTTGCCAAGGAAGGCCGAAAAAGATGGCGTTGGAGTGTGTACTTCTGGAACTGCCATCGGCAACATAGAGTTTGGTGAGGGGGAACGACAGCTTAGTGGTGAGTCCCACGATGCTCTCTTTGAGCTCCTTGCCCTCAAGAGGGGAGAGCTTGTAAAACATGGGGAGTATAAACACGGGGTAGATGGTAATGACCAATGTTCGAAGAGCAAATGCACCAAAGCCGAGGTACAGAGCGAAGCGGTCGCCAGCCTTGCTCATGATGTATGAGAATCCAGCCGCTCCAGTCGCAAAGATTGTGCTCGAAATAAAGAAAGTCTTGACTTGGTCGGATATAAAACCAGCCACGGTCTGCTTGTTGAATCCGAAACTCTGTTCGACAACAAATGTGTAATAGACCTGGGGCAATATGCCTTCGAGCATACTAAAGAGCAGATAGATGACTGAGAAGAGACTTGATTGAATGATCGAACTGTGATAAGGTGCTGCCAAAGTGGCGCTGGATTGAGCGACAGAACTGGCCGAATGTGTGGGAGCCCATCGGAGAAGCAGGTAGCCCGAAAATTGCCAAAACTTGCTCAGAATGTCATAACGAAGATAGAGGTACTGCACGGCTGCAAACCAAACTCCTCTACCAAGGCTAAAGTAAGCTTTGGCGAGGCCATACTTTTGCGTGTCGAGGAAAGTTTTCTGGTTGATGGTCTTGCTGAGAACTGCAGGCGGGCTGGGCTTGCACAGAACCCGACACTGGCGCAGTGTAATGAAGGACTCAAACATGAATTTGCCGACCGAAAGGCCAAGCATGACACTTTTCCAGGGAAATGACGGGCTGCTTATGCAGTCCACAATTCGCTTCTTCAGTGTTAGCATCAAATCTACTTTTGAGAGAGTGTGAAGTGACCTGCCTTGAGAAAATCCATGTTGGGAATACACAATCAGGAAATGCATGACCACAAGATGCAAGAGCTGGGGCGAACCTTCAAGTAGGTATGGGATGGGACTTGGTGGCGTCGATGGGCGCGCGGTTCACCAGACCAAACTCGGAAGCTCATTACGGGATCGGGACGCGCAGCCCACCCGACGGCTGCAGGCGTGGCACGTCTGCTGGATACCTATCCAGACTGGCGACCAGGCAGCCATCGGTTGTGTGCTATGCTCTCTTAGAGATACCCAACATTACCTAACTCGATTTTTAGCGCCTGGCTCCAATTCCGAGGGTAACTTCGCTAGTGCCCGATCTATCACATATACAGTGCGATGCGCCGCTCGCTGCCTGGTCGCATGCTGCTGTGTTCTCTTAACATTGCCTAACTGAAATCTTTAGCGTCTGCTTCCAATTTCGAGGGTACTTTACACTGCCTATACTATCACATCCAATGTGGATCGTGCTCACAAATGATGCTTGAACGCTCTGGTGCGTAGTCTCAGAGAGAAATAGGGCACAATTGGTAATCTGGGTAGCTCTATTTCTCATTCTTCCATATAGTAAACAAAAAAATTGACTGTCTTTATCAATCTTGCACCCGACTTCTGTTCAACACTCAAATTCTCTTTCTTGTGGTTGGTTGCAAGAACCGCGTTCAACTTTCACTTAGGTGCCCGCGTGCGTAGTGACGCAATTCTTAAACGATTGGGGTAGAAATAAATACAAGTCAGTGAGCCAATCACTAGAAGCATCTCTTATTCTGGATGTTGGGATGTTTGCATCTTTTTTTTCTTTTATGCGCAGCAAAGGCGCGCCACGAAGGAATCGGAAACGAGCCCCCGATTGCTCGCCCCCCGCACCCCTCATCAAAGCGCATCGCCCGGAAACACAGGGATCCAGGTCGAAAGACTCCACCAACAGCCTCGTTCACGGTTCGGACGGCAAGCTATCTGCGCCTCTTCTGCAGCTTAAAACTCATTGGGCAGGTGTGAACAAAACGGAAAGTACAGCCCGCAAGTCCCCGAATATATTCACAGCGACACTTGGCAAGACGTCCAACAAGAGCCAAAGGGATCGGAAAGGCTAAAGCAGTTGGAACACCTGAGGGCATCAAATGTAGTCCTGAGAAGCAATGCACTTATTGGTACCGCGATTTGATAGCTAGGAACTAATGAGTACAAGAACTCTGAGTACAGTCGTGGTGAGGTATAATCTGTATACTAGACAATCAGTAAGGAGATAACCGCCCAGGTTGAAAGCCTTCTCATCCGCTAACATGGATTAGCCGCGCCTCTACTGCAGCTGCGAACCAATCGGCATGCGCAAAGACCATGCTTCCCAGCATTATGACTGGGTAACCACCTAATGCGAGAGTCTGGACTTCGGCGAAGAGTTGGGGAATTGGTCTTCCTGTAACAATTCGTTTTTAGTTCAGCCACCCAGGTCCTGAATGATTCCTGTGGTGCACACCGCAAAGATCATCTTTGATATCGAACCTGCCGCTGCGGCCGTTCCTGTGCAGCGCAACTGAGCTGGCCGCCAACGGCACGTTGAGTACCACTGACATTAGGAATCAAGAGGGGCAAAATGAATGTGCAAATTATGAAGTGTCAGGATGGCCCTACGGCAGTTGTTGATTTCGCTTTTGCCTACCCTAAAATGTTTTCGCAGACCAATGTGCGCAGCAAAGCAGCTCTATTACGGAAAAGCTTCTCGATTAGATGGTATCTAGTTGAAAAGTTATTTTATTTTATGTGCAAGTGTATCCGCACTTGTTGATTGTAGTTTGGCGTGTTACAGCTTACTGGCCTCATGGTAAAAGTTAGAAAAGAGAGAGTTTGCTAGACGGATTGAGAGAATTTTTTCTCGCTCTATCAGTATTCTAAAGATTCTTCACAGTCGCGCATGAAAGGAGCTACGTTTCGGCAACGTGTGTATCTTCGTATATAGCGTTGCATAAAATATACGCTTTTGTCCACGCGAATCCAGGTTCCGTTGTAGTTGGCAGACCGCAGTAATCCAAAGCTTTCGAGGAGCATGTTGAGCTGCGCACAGCTTGGGCTCTCAACCAACAGAATCAATACATCAAATTAAAGAAAGAATCAAAACCGGTATACATTCTCCAATTAAAGTGTATAAATCTCCGATCAACTTGGCCTGCCAGTTTGACAGCAGGGCCGACTGCTACAGACGTGTATACTTTGGTACCTCGCACAAGCCTGTCGGCAAGCGTACCCAAACGAGTGCGGATCTTACACGCCAGCTTAGCCCAATTCAGGCCGCTGTATTACCTACAAAGCTGGTTCCCATTATGTAAAATCAGCCTGCCTCTGCCAATGGTTTGGACACTTTTTAAGCTCACGCGTGATCCTTTGTTACCAAACCCCTGCTGCATGCAGAGGCCGATAGCGCTGAGCCAAAACCTACGGCCAAACTTACCAGGCAAGTTGAGCAATTGACTGCATGCCAAAGGTGCACTGTGG
Organism: Aphanocladium album; assembly: GCA_029218145.1. NCBI lineage: Eukaryota > Fungi > Ascomycota > Sordariomycetes > Hypocreales > Aphanocladium > Aphanocladium album. The sequence goes on from JARDXD010000136.1 coordinate 9,784, forward strand.
GGGTGGACCGGACGCCCTCCCCCGCAGACATTTTTGGGGGGAACAGCTTGCGGCTCCAAAAGTTGGTCCTCGTCCCTCCTGCAAGCTGTTCCTTTCAGCGTTGGCATTTTCATACTCAGCACTGTAGCACGCGACCTTGGTCGGAACATCTTCTTCGCAATGTCGGCCGCCGAATTCGATTATGAGTTTGTTCTGGAGGATGAGTTTGATGCCATGTAGGTTTTTAACTCTTGCTGAGATCAGCTGTGCAGTGCGCGTCTCATGCTGGTGCTGAATGACGACATAACCCAAGCTGTTGCTGACTATGGTAGCTCTCTGGACAAGAAGCAATCTGTCGATGAGATTCTGAGCGGCAAATATCCTGGTACGTAGAGTTGGGAAATGGAGCCAGTTCACACGCGTATACTAACCGTCGCAGCCAAGAATCATGCGCGCAAGGTTGCCCACGAGCTGGGTGTTGACCAGGGCATCATCTACCTCGTTGGTGAACCTGAGCGTCGCTTCCCCGACTCGGACCAGGGCCCCAAGTTCCGCCAGCAGAGATAGTAAGTTCATGTATCATGCTCGAGACTCGCAATTTCTCTAATTCGAAGCAGCTTCTACTACCTCTCTGGTGTAGACTACGCCGGATGCACAGTGACGTACGATATTGGCCTCGACAGCCTCGTCCTCTGGATCCCTTACACCGAGCCCAAGAAGAGCCATTGGTTCGGCTCCACGCCTTCCACCGCCGAGGCCGCCCGTCTCTACGACGCCGACCAGGTGCACTACATCAGCGACCTCGCCAACTACATCACCAGCCTGCCCGCGACGACCACCGTCTACGCCCTGCACGCGGATCAGCGCCCGCCACAGCTCGTCCAGCACCAGTCCTTCCGCTCGCGCTCCTCCGACGGCCCCAGCATCAACTGCTCGGCCCTCCAGCCGGCCATGAACCGCGCCCGCGAGGTCAAGGATCAGTACGAGATTGCGCTCGTCCGCCGCGCCAACGACATCTCGAGCGCCGCGCACCGCCGCGTCGCCCAGGCCCTCCTGCGCATGACCAACGAGAGCCAGCTGCAGGCCGTCTTCGAGGCCTACTGCACGTCGCGCGACGCCCACAGCCAGGCCTACCCCGTCATCGCCGGCGCGGGCCCCCACGGCGCGACGCTTCACTACGGCGCCAACAATGCGCCGCTCAAGGGCCACGCCGCCATCGTCTTTGACGCAGGCTGCGAGTACCGCTGCTACGCCAGCGACGTCACCCGCACGCTGCCCGTCTCCGGATCCTTCTCGCCCCGTGCCGCCGCCGTCGGCGACATTGTCACGCGCATGCAGAATGAGTGCATCGCGGCCATGAAGCCCGGCGCCTTCTTTTACGACATCCACAACCTGGCCGGCCGCGTTGCCGTCGACGGCCTCCTCAAGCTCGGCGTCCTGCGCGGCACCAGGGAGGAGATTATTGCTGCCGGCACAATCTCCGCCTTCTTCACGCACGGCCTCGGCCACCACGTCGGTCTCGAGGTCCACGACGTCGTCGGCGACGTGCCTCTCATGCTGTCGGCCGCCTCGGAGACTGTCGGCGGCTTCACGCGCGGCAAGCGCACCATGATGACGCCGGAGAAGCTCATCGCCATGAACAAGCTCAGCGCCGCCACCGCGGCCGAGAAGCAGCGCACCGTCCTCCGCGCAGGCATGATCCTGACCATCGAGCCTGGCCTGTACTTTAACCGCGCGTACCTCGAGGGCTTCTTCCGCGACGACCCCGTGCACTCGAAGCTCATTGAGTGGGATGTGGTTGAGAGATACTACCCTGTGGGTGGCAGCCGCACCGAAGACTGCATTCTGGTCACGGAGGGTGGATACGAGAACCTTACGACTGCGCCCAAGGGCCAGGAGCTGCTGGATGCGATCAACAGATCCAAGTCTCGCCAGTAGGCTTGCGGTCCGAACAAACAGGAACCCGGCAGAGTAATTTAGCATGGACATTTTTAGCAATCATTAGACGGCGACTATATAGCTTGAATAGCAATCGCAACCAGTACCCATGAACCGTTATACATCATGTTTTAGTCATGCAACTTGTATCCATTCATAACTGGCTCGACACTTGAAAAGACTCTAAATATACACACGGGCATAGCCCTCAGTCTCGTTTTGTCGCAGACTCCAACCGGCCTGCACCCACCACATGTAAAACAATTGACGCCTAGCAGTAAGAAAGATATCAAAACTTGCCGTAAAGCACAAACTATCCCAATAGATGGCAACCCTGCTATTTTCTGCATCCGTCCTCTCTGTGCCCTTTTACAAATACTTCTTGGGACCCGCCATCTTGCGACGCTTGTACGTAATGTACACGCCGGCCAGGACGACCTGGGTGCCGACAAAGACAAAGATGAGCTTGCCGTGGCCCGGGATGCCGTCGAGCACGCGCTCCGACAGCTGGCGGTGGTGGTCGGTGAGGGCGCCGCGGAACGACGTCTCGTGGGAGCTGATGCGGCGGTCGAGGGTGTCGCGCAGGCTGGCGACCTCGCGCTGGAGCGACTCGACGGTGCGGACGAGGTTGTCGACGGCGTCGAGGCGCTTGAGGTCGGTGCGGATGTTTTGCACCATCTCTTGGACCTCCTTATGGCGCTGCTCGTCGACTGCGTGGTGCGCCGTCACGGAGCGGTAGACGGCGGCCAGCTGGTGGTACGTCGACTGCAGGCGGTTGTGGAGGTCGGCGAACTGGGTGGCCGAGGTCTGGAAAATGTCGGCCCGCTCGTCGGGGATGTTCTTCTTGAAGGCGTCCTCGGGGTTCTCGTAGCCGCCGGGGGCCGCCTGCTGCTGGTTCTGGTTCTGGTTCTGCTGTTTGTTGTTGTTGCTGTCCTGCTGGTGGCGGGGGTCGACCGTCTCGCTCATGACGACGAGCTTGAACAGCTCAAACGAGTCTGGGTTCTCGGGCGTGGCCGCGGTGACGCCAAAGGTGTAGCCCTGCGGGATGACAATCTTGTCGCTCTCGAAGCACTTGTGGCCGTCAATCTCGACCTTGAACTGGCCGTGCGAGTGGTGAATCTTGATCTGGGAGGGCCGGCCGAGGTTGCGGTAGCCGATCTGGCAGTGGCCAAACGCCAGTGCGTCAATGTTGGTCGTGTGGGCGTAGTCGCGGGTGCCGTCGTTGAGGAAGCCGCGCAGCATGCCGCCGGAGCCGCCGTACTGATCGATGACCAGCACCAGGCCCTCGAAGCGGCCGACGGTGTAGACGCTGTTCTCCTGGACCGTGGCGCGGCCGTCCTTGGCCAGCCAGATGTTGAGGTTGCCCGAGGCGCGCTCGGGGCCGTTGGCGCGAAAGTCAATGTCGGCCACCCAGTCGTCGCGCTGCAGCGTGCGCTCGCCCCAGAGGGACGCGCGCTGGTTGCCCACGCCCATCGGCGTCAGGATCACCTTGTTGGACAGCACGTCGGGGCGGTTCGGCTGGCCGTTGACGAGGTAGTGCGGGATCGTGCCGGGGGACTCTGCGTGGCTGATCCTGTGGTGATGAAGGTGGTGGTGGTTAGCAGTCGGCGCACAACGGGGAAATGATGATGTCCGGGAGGAGCTCCTGTGCAAATGAAACACAAAAGCGGGAGCGCGAGAGACCAAAAACATACTTGGAGTCTATGCCAAAGCTCAGCTCGTTGATCAGATACTGTGCCTGGCCAAGCCCAGCAGCAAGAGCTGCCAGGACCATGGAAGTCGTGCGCATAATGTCGGGATGACTGCTTCTGGCCCCTGTGATGAAGAAAAAAAAAGATAAAAAGACAAGCTCTGTGTTATGTAGCCTCGACAGCAGCACGCTCGTGGTTGCTGCAGGCCCAATGGACGGTGTTGCGTGTCGTGGGCAAGAAAGCGCGGTGTGAATCTATAACAAGAGGTTGAAAGTCGGCGAGAGGACACTTTGCAGGCTGTCGGGCGACAGGGGTTGGTGGTGGCGGGGGAATCAGGCCTAGGCGTGTCTCGTAAGAGCTCGCCACGTTTCGCCGTCCGAGATGCGAAGCTCAGAAGAGAAAGTCTCAAGACAAAAGACGAGACGACTGAAACGAATCAGAATTGAAAAATAAATAAAAATAATGGCAATTCGGGTTGATTGAGACGCAAGAATAAAACGTGAGTTGCTCCTTGGGCACAAGCTTGCATCGAGGAGCTACTGTGGATCATGGACAAGCTGCCCCCCCTGGTGTGCGGGCGTCTCCTGTGCGAGCGCTAGTTACCGCAAATCTAGCTGCATGTTAGCCAGAATTGCCATTGTGTCAAAGTCAGTCGCGGATGACTATTGATTTTTTCATGCAATGAGCTTGCCTTTGTCAAGGTTTGACTTCTCGAGGGTCGAATTGACTACTATCAAGTTGGCGGGATATTCTAGTAGAGATGACTTTAAAGCGGCAAGGTGTATGGCAGCCTTGAATCGCATCCTGAGTGCATTTTCCATAGCTCTCTTTAGATATCGACGTAAAAGATTGAACATATGTAAACATATGGAACACTTTTGGTGCTGTAGCCCAGCTGGCGCCATGGCGTATATGAAGACACTTACTAGAGACAAGACGATGCGGCTAGGGTGAAGCAGTTCGCGAAAATGATTTCCTAAAACTATTGAAACCAATAACCATACCAAAATACCATGTGTCATGCTGAATTTGATTCGTGCGGCTAGTTCCTTCATTGTTTCTCGATCCATAGATCCGCGGCTTCAACTCGCTGGCCCAATTAACTAGGTTAGTTGGAGGGCGCTGGTGGAGGTCCAGTTCCAACTTGCGCCCCATTCTGGCTATTGCGCTTTTCTTCGGAGGATAATTGGCTACAGACGCATCTCTTGTACAGTCGCCACAATCATCGTGGGGGTCACGGCATCGGCATCGGGTAACGTTACTGTGCTCTTGCTCTCTTCCATGACATATTCATTATTTAGCCTCGACATAAGAAGCATCCGAGAATTTGGTGTTCAAAGTGACGCAAGTACCCTCAATATCCGCTGACGCGCGACCATTGCGCATCTTATCAAGGGGATCTAGCACACTATCGAAGCCGCCGCAACCGCTAATTTCGCACGTCTCTTGCGGCTTGTCTTCAGAGTACTTGGCGGCACAGATTGAGCACAATACACTGTTGAACTTCCAACTCTCCTCCAACTTGAACAGAGATGGCTGAAAGCATCGAAAAAGGCGTTTTCCGCCGCTTTAATACCACGGCTCCCGCAGATGCCGGAGTTATGTCGCTCTTTGCTCTGACAGGCAAGACTGCAATTATATCAGGTGCGGGGGCAGGAATCGGCCTTGCCGTAGCCAAAGCATTTGCCGAAGCAGGTTGCAATGTTGCCATTTGGTATAATTCCAATGATGAAGCCCATGAACGAGCTGCAAGCATTCAGGATTCTTACAAAGTCAAATGTAAATATATGTCCCCAGAAAAGAATCATTCACGCTTTTTGTTCGACCCCCAATCTAACGTGCAAGCAGGCAAGGCTTACAAAGTCGACGTCACATCATTCGACGCGGTAAATGCGGCCGTAGACACTGTCGTTGGCGAATTTGGTGGACGTCTCGACATTTTTGTCGCAAACTCTGGCGTCTCCTGGGGTGACGAAGCGTTTATTGATTCCGACATTCGGAGATATCACGATCTCATGAAGGTGAACACCGATGGTGTCGTGTACTGCGCTCATGCTGCTGGCAGACACTTTCGAAGACAGAAGCTGGAAGGGACTACCGCTCAAGGCGAGAAATTGGAAAACTTCAAATCCGGCAGCTTCATCGCCACCGCCAGCATGTCGGGCCACATTGTCAACATTCCCCGGCGTCAGGCCATCTACAATGCGTCCAAGGCAGCCCTTATTCACTTGTGTAAGATTCGTGGACCTCTTTTTTGAACACCATTTTCGCAGCTGCAGTGGGCTGACCCTGACTAGGCAAATCGCTTGCGATCGAGTGGCTGGGTTTCGCGCGAGCCAACAGCGTCTCACCCGGATACTTCAACACTGGTATTTCGGGTGCGGTAGCAGAGGACATTATGGACTCGATCAGGGACAAGATTCCCATGGGGTAAGTTACGTACATTCACGAAAACATTGAGGGTTTGCTAACTTGTCAAGGCGTTTCGGTGAGGTGCAGGAGCTGCAAGGCATCTATCTCTATCTGGCGTCTGACGCGTCCACCTATGCGACTGGCGCGGACTTTTTGGTGGATGGAGGATACACAGCTCATTAGTTAAGAGAAGTTTCGAGAGGCTTTAATCTAAAGTGCTGTGTTTGTGGCACCTGCGATTGTCAATGATTCTCGAGGGGACCGAAGGTAGGCAATCCCGCTACTTGGCAGGCTTCTTTGGCTCTGTGAAAAGCTCGCCTTGAGAGAAGCAACAGCCCACTGTGAACCAAGACACATACGCAAATCAAGAGTCAAGATGAATAAAACCTTTTATTGCTAACACTGCTATATTACACATATATGTCATGGGAGCCTGTCCCTCTATGATTTTAGCGTCACACCTTGCGCCTTGGATGCAATAGCTTTTGCCCCGTCAATCTCATACGACCTGTAGCATTCAAGCCTTCTTCTTTTCTTCTGAGGGCTTTCCTTCGCCGCCCTCACCACCCTCACCAGGCTTTCCACCTTCGCCAGGCTTACCACCCTCACCACCCTCACCAGGCTTACCGCCCTCACCTCCCTCACCTCCCTTGCCGCCCTCACCTCCCTTACCGCCTTCGCCACCAGCAGGCTGGCAGGCCTTCAGCAGACCACCAATATCCAAGCCCTCAAGGATCTCCTTAAGAGGACCCTTGAAGATATCTCCCAGGTTCTCCGCGAGCACTTTCACACGTGCAACTGAAGCCTCATCCTTGAGAGGCTTTGAGGAAAGTTTGTTCAGGAGAATTGCCATCTCGAGTCCGGTCATGGCAGGCTTGTTGGTAGCCTCTGCTTGCGGGGCCGGAGCTCTGCCTGCGAGGCTGCGGGTAGGAACGGCAGCTGCCATGCCAGCACAGCAGGCTCCGATGACGAATGATGGTTTCATTTTGAAGGATTTCGTGTACGATATCCGTTATCTTTAAAAAAGTTAGTTGAGAGCCAGCGTCATTCGGTGAAAGGACTCACGAATAAGAGAGGTACAAAAAGGTGAAGAAGAAAAAGAGGGAACAAGTACTTGAACCGCTGAGCTATGAATGTTGTGTCTTGAAGAGTTGTTGTGATGGAAGTATCACTAATATCATTCAGGGAAAGTGACCGATATTTAAGTATTCTCTTTATCTTGATCTATCCGCCAATCTTGGCCAAGTTGAAGCTCGAGGGCCTGAACCCACGGCTCGAGGTTGATACAGCTGTTTCATAGCCGTGCTTCAGTCTGGCCCCGGTGCACATCGTTGTCAACCGCTTCATCTGGGATAGCTTCAATCAATTCCAAATCCCGGCCGTCCAAGCATGTGGTCAAATGAAACGGCATCCGCTGTCCTAAAATGGAACGCGTCGGGGACTTCCGTCTAGTACCTGCCTCCGTGACAAGGCGGCCCGCTCATGCGCGAGTAATCGACGACGGCCTTGCGAGCCAAACATTTCCGTATAATACATACTCAAACGTTGGTTTGGGGATTTTTCAAGCTCACATATTACATCAAGAGATTTGCGCTAGCACGAATCATTGGTGCTTCTTGCAACCAACCTGTCGAATCTTGTACATCATCTCGGCAGTGGGCGTCGACAAAAAGCGAAAGCGGCACTACTACCTGCAAAGCGTTTTAGTTTCGGTCTGTAGTGTTTAAGCAGAAGTAAGCTTCTCGAGAAGCTACCATGTCAGAGTGGCCGTCTCTTGCTCATGACGCCGCCAGTGTTTCACTTGGACGGCGGCTAGCATGGCGCGCGGCCCCAGTCCCAAATGCCAGCCACCTGGCGCAACCCTATTCTCGCTCAAGTGTCTTTCATGAAAGTCTATTTTAATGCTTAATTGTCAATGCTCTTCTTCAGTACAGAATACGTATGTGATGCACAAGCAGTCGAGAGTGATCTTCTAGCGGCCACCCAAACATGAAGGACCACTGCCAATGTATTCCATCACCTGACTAGCGGCATACCGCATTGATATTTCTGTTGTGTAATGTCTATAAATATTGACCGGAAAGTATGCAGAGATTCGTGTGGGATCGCCCCCATTGTCCAGTATAACCCTGGTTTCTTGCCTAGCCAGTAGTTATATGAACGTCTGGGCAATCGCCATGATTCGGATGGCACATCTCATATCTTCTCCACCCAAACAGTCTCTAATAAATTAACCAGAAACCTCCGTAGATGTCTGTGCAACTCGGACCCGCTGTAGCCGTTATTTGCAGCCTTTAGCTGGGCTGAGCCTGTTCCTTGGCCAGGCTGGGCTTGGCCTTGTTTACTTGGCCTCTTGGCAGCATGTCGTATACGTTGCTGCAGATGGGATGGATGGGATAGAGTAGATCACAGCTGCTAATGTCAGTCAAGTCTTGCAAACAGAACAGTTCATAGCAACATTTTCGCAAATTCTAATGGTGGAAGTTGTCTAGCGTGGCCCCTGAAATCGTGCACACCTCCGCTGATGGTTTCAGCTTCAATGACACCTTGTACGCCAAAGATAGCAAACGGACAGGCACAAAAGCACGATAAAAATGGCATCTGCTTTAATAATACAGACGCGAGTAAGCTTTGATCGCGGGTTCTCTCCGCATTCCAGGCATTCCAGCTCCACGCCGATGTATTGGTGGCGTCATTAGTCGGTGGCAAGTCTGCGACGTTTTCTCACGCGCCTTCGAAACCGCGACGACACACTCCGGGCTCGCTCCCACGTTTTCAATCATGGCGCTTGTGATTGGATAGGATGCCGGCCCCAGGGTCTCTACAGCTTCACCCCGGTCTCGGCCTCGCAGTCTTGGGGGTTGCGAGTAAGGAGATTTGTTCAGGCGTGGGGGCCCCCCGTCGCCTCATTGTCGCGAAGACTACGGTTAGATCTACAAAGCGCTATTTTTCTACTTGATGCAGTCGCATGGTTGCCTATTGTCGCAAAGTGGTTCTGGACCGTTCTCGAGGCCAGCGCAGAGGCAGGGCTTCAAATAGAATGTCTCGAGACGGGCTGAGATATAGAGAAAGGGATGCATTAAGTATCCGATGCCGGAAACCGATGTGGTGTATATCATGTTATTGCTTGCGCAGGGACTGAGACGGGATGCCCAAAATGCTTGGCAAGGAGCGCGTGGAGCTTCAGTGTAGAGGCTGGAGACTGTCTGGGCCAGATGCCTTCAAGTGGCTAGAAATTTGACGCCTTGGAAGCAGTTCAATCGTTTTGTGAGATAAGCAGCCTTCTATCCTGTTTTTTCTTTCTTTTTGCTGTCGTCAACTGACTCGATCTTTCGTCTATGTAATGGAGGGTCTGCCACGCTCGCAACACAGTTGCGAACATAGCAACTCCGGGAACTCAATCATATTTGATCAAATTGAATGGAGTGGTTTTCTCAATTGCCTCATAATGCCAGAAGCGTATTCGTTCACACTTCAAACAGCTGCTGATATGAGGATGCAACCTGGCGCAAGTGGCGAGATCTTTGGACGATTTGAAAATGTATATTCAATTCAAAGACATTAACAATATTTTTCTATTTCTTTATAATTCAGATTTTATGTACCCGTCCATATGTTTGATTCATCATTAATATTAAGCTCCTAGACGGTTTATTTCCAGATTTGGTAGGCATTCTGCGGGCCAGGCCTAGCGTGACCAGGTTGAAATGAGCTGGCAGCAAGCTTGCACCACCAGCCAAAAAATTTCCCCAGCTTTGCTGCCGCTTTGGTGAAGCTTCCCCTGCCTACCTGAAAGCTCCGCGCCGCACAATACTCGGCTTGGTGTTTAACGGTCTCTGCCATGCCACGTCCTGTTTAGAAAGTCACTCTTTTTTTTCTTCTCTATCGTCTCTTGTTTTCCCTTTCAGAATGTCTGACACGACGTACCCAACCATCACGCAGTGCGCGTTGGTTGCCGCCGCCTTTAAGATTCTCCTGTTCCCCGCCTAGTACGTTTGACGAACGATGCGACCGAGTGTGCGCGCGCCGCGGCTGGCTGCAAACACTACCATGAATTGAGATACGGCCTCTAACTTTTGTCGTTTTGTAGCAAGTCGACCGATTTCGAAGTCCACCGCAACTGGCTCGCCATCACCAACAGCCTCCCACTCTCCGAGTGGTACTACGAAGACACGTCGCAATGGACGCTCGACTACCCGCCCTTTTTTGCCTACTTTGAGTGGCTCATGTCGCAGGTGGCCCGGCTCGCCGACCCTGCCATGGTGCGCGTCTTCAACCTCGAGCACGATAGCTGGCAGACGGTCTACTTCCAGCGCACGACCGTTGTCGTGACGGAGCTGCTGCTCGCCTACGCCCTGCAGCTGTTTGTCGAGTCGTCGCCGCTGGGCTCGCGCCGCGCCGCCCAGGCCGCCGCCCTCTCGATCTTGCTCTCGCCGGGCCTGCTCATCATCGACCACATACACTTTCAGTACAACGGCTTCATGTACGGCATCCTGGTCCTGTCGCTCGTCCTGGCCCGCAGCAAGGATGCCCTGCTCGGCAGCGGTCTGGCGTTTGCGGCCCTGCTCTGCTTCAAGCACATTTACGTCTACCTCGCGCCCGCGTACTTTGTGTTTTTGCTGCGCGCCTACTGCCTCTCGCCCAAGTCCATCTTCAGCATCCGCATCGTCAACTGCATCAAACTGGGCGGCGGCATCGTGGCCATCGTGGCGGCGGCGCTGGGCCCGTTTGCTGCGCTCAAGCAGATGCCGCAGCTGCTGAGCCGACTCTTTCCCTTTGCGCGTGGATTGTGCCACGCCTACTGGGCTCCAAACGTATGGGCTCTGTATTCGTTTGCCGATCGCGCCCTCATTGTCCGTAAGTACTCCCCCAAACAGCCCAGTCCCTTGCTGCCACCGCATGAGCTAACACGACACCAGTTGCCCCGAGGCTGGGCCTCGATATCAAGGCAGATGCGCTGCAGAGCGTTACTCGTGGCCTCGTCGGCGATACATCATTCGCCGTTCTCCCCGAAATCAGCGCACGCACCTGCTTTGCCCTGACGTTGCTCTTCCAGCTGCTCCCGCTGATCAAGCTGTTCGCGCAGCCTACCTGGGAGAATTTTATCGGCGCGACGACGCTCTGCGGCTACGCATCGTTCTTGTTTGGCTACCATGTGCACGAAAAGGCCATTCTGCTCGTCATCATTCCCTTTAGTTTGATCGCGCTGCGAGACAGGCGACATCTCTCCACCTTCCGGCCTCTGGCCGTCGCGGGGCACGTCTCCCTCTTCCCCCTGCTCTTCACGCCCGCCGAGTTCCCGATCAAGACCGTCTACACGCTGCTGTGGCTGGTCGTGTTCCTGACGGCCTTTGACAGGCTGGCACCGGCCTCGAACAAGCCGCGTTTCTTCCTGCTCGATCGCTTCAACACGCTGTATATTGCCATGTGCATCCCGCTGGTCGTGTACACGTCTCTGGTTCACCAGGTCATCTTTGGCCAGCGCCTCGAGTTCCTGCCTCTGATGCTGACGAGCGTGTATACGGCGGTGGGCGTGGTGGGCAGCTGGGTGGCGTACATGGTTGTGTATTTTACATCATGAGGCTGGGGGTAAAACTTGCCTCGCCGTCTGCCAAAAATATATATTATAGAGCTACTAGAGTAATTTATTCACAAAAAATCTGCATAGCCTTGTGTCGCATGTAAAATTGCAATCTGCCTCCGTCAGGCTGCTATCGGGGACATTTCTGCGGCTCGTTTATCTAGCGGCGACGTCCGTGACTTGCTCCTTGAGCTTGTGGCGCCTTATGAGAGACACGAACCAGGGTAGCCGGGCCTGTCAGGCGAACCCCCGCCTACAGGCGACTGATTGCGCCCTCTGTTTTCTCCTCTCACCGAAGAGGAGTCAAACGTTTTCTCTTCTTCCAAAATAGTGTGAGAGCATATCCCCCCCTCC